>MJUU01027732.1:3920-53669 GCA_002080025.1 Modiolus philippinarum
TTGTATTTATTTCATATCTTTTAAAAGATATTTGTTTTTTTATGTTTTTTTAATCTCAAAGGACTTAAATTGATATTCGAAATTCACGATTCGGTTCATTCATAAAAATTTCCTGCAGCACGCTATGATTTTACAAGTTTTTATGAATGGATACATAGTAACTTCTACTTTCGCTGTTGTAACTCGTAAAAATGTATGTATTTCTCAATATATATGACTTTGAAACTTTTAATGGTTACACTGACGTACTCTACGTGAAAATGGATCAATCAAACGGTAGCTTCGTTTTCTTGTTTTTTTTGTCCCGACAGGTGGCGCGTTGTTTTGTTTTATTAATGGCCAACTTAATTCCGCCTGCATGACATACGCCGTAGTAAATAAGGGTCAAATAAGTTTCAAAATAATCCGAAATTACAACAAATATTCTTTATGGAATACTTCTAATACATTGAAATTTTAGAATAATTCAACTATGTCAACAATGAAGCACAGAAGGTTTAAACTTGATCTCCACCGGCGTTCCTAATCACAAGCGTCATCAAGTACAACACTTGTACTGGATCATATGGAACCATCATGAAGGTCCCAAACTGTCACTGATTTGTTACAACAGGAGGAAGCGCTCGGTTGCTGAATTTTCATTATTTGCAGTGATTTCTTCTTTTGTAGTAATTCATTTTTAGCTCACCTGGCTAGAGCCAGGGTGAGCTTTTGCCATCACTTTTCGTCCGTCGTCCATCCATCGTCCGTCCGGCGTAAACTTTTCATTCAAAGATCTTCTTCTCTGAATCTACTCTGCCAATTCAAACCAAACTTGGCAACAATGGTCCTTAGATGGTCCCCTGCAAAAAAATTGTTTTTCAGATCCGCACTATATCCAAGATGGCCACCAGCGGGGATCATAGTTTTAACATTAGACCCTATGAGAAAATACTTTCAAAGATCTTCTCCTCAGAAACTACTGAGCCAATTAAAGCCAAACTTGGCCACAATAGTCCTTAGATGGTCCCTTACAAAATACTTGTTTTTCAGATCCGCCCTTTATCCAAGATGGCCGCCAGCGGGGATCATAGTTTTAACATTGGACCCTATGGGAAAAGACATTCAAAGATCTTCTCCTCTGAAACTACTGGGCCAATTGGATCCAAACTTGGCCAAAAGAACTGCACCCAATCCAAAATAGCTGCTAGTCTGGAACATAGTTTAACTTATGGTAATAATATTACATCAATGTCTATTAACAAATTTGAAAATAATGCCCTTTAAACATTGGGACTATTTTAACTGCATATGTCAGCCGTGGCCCAGGTGAGTGATACAGGCTCTTGAGAGCCTCTTGTTCATGTTGTGTTGAAACAGAGATGAAATCTCTTAGTATACTGCGCCAAGAACACGTTCACGAAGGCAAGACATTGTCATCTGTCATATCGACATATCGTAATCAGGTATAAGAAAACACTCCATGCTAGATCACGAAAGTCAAATGTAAAAAATGTCAGTTGAAAACTTGTGAGGGGCCTGATAAAACTATATATATATATACGTAATTATTTCATAGTAGATCTTGTTCTATCCTTTTAAAAATTAAAAGTGGCTAAAAGCATTTTGGCGTCCCATGATCCTGTGCTTTGATCCAACAGATGTAGATAAAAAATACAAATATTCAATTCTCTACCAAAGACCCATCATAAGAAGAAGTCTGCAACTCATTCAATATGTTTGGAAGGTGTTGTGCCCAGATAAGGCCACAATGACTTGCTTTGGCCTAACAAAAAAAAAGGTTTGATAGTAAACAAAAGTTTTTTCTTGGCTGGGAGCAAGTCCCACTCCCTGTGATAAGGCCGTTATCAGTAAAATCCTCTACAGGTGGTTCCTTCAGATCTCGTTCTAGTGAATATTAATGTAATCATGAAAACAAGTAATTGTTTTAATCACAATAGTCATCAAAGTGATAACATGACAAAATTAGAAATATCAACATTTATCAAGCCACCGAGTGTAAAACTTGTTTGAAATACTTACATGTACCAACACAGAGAAACAAGGCAATGGAATGTAAATAGAGTTCTAAATATATTGCCAACAACCCATACAAAAACTGAAAAGACAACCCAAATCGGGAAGCTAAGGAAAACTTCGAATTTACATGCCAACATTTCAGCAAAACAGTAATAATAACAGGACTTCTGGGAATACCCAGGAACCTGCCTTAACAGCATTCTATGCTTTGATTTTCAGATATCTAGTTGTATAAACACAATTTTAGCAGTAGTGAAAAGAAGTAAATGGCCAGACACAGCACAGGTTATATATAATTTATTTCTTTTAACATCCTTACATTTTATCACATACATATTTTGTTACCATTTAGTAAGTTTGTTTGTAGATACATTGCATTTGCAAGTTTTTTATTAAATGAAGCTTAATAATTAGTATACATTATTTTGACATTGCTTGGATTGCTGTTGCTTAGTTACCTTTCCTTTTATAATTGGTTTTTTTTTGCCTTGTTCAGGAGTTAGGAGACTCAAATAAATCAATAAATATTGACATATCCTTTAATGGTGTACACTAACTCAAAAAACGTCTTGTCAAATTTTCCCACATTTTGACATAAAATGCTTGGATGGTAGTGCCTAGTCCCCTTTTGTTAGCTCACCTTACCCGAAGGGTCAGTGTGAGCTATTGCCATCACTTGGCGTCCGTCGTCCGTCCGTCCTTTAAACTTTTCACATATTCATCTTCTCCTCTGAAACCATGAAGCAAATTCAACCAAACTTTACAGGAATGATGTATGGAAGGTCCTCTACAAAGATTGCTCATTTCGTTCCAATTCGATAAAAAACATGGCCGCCAGCGCGGAACTTAGGTTTAACATTGACCCTATGGGAAAATTCACATTTTCATCTTCTGCTCTGAAAAGGCTGAAGCAAATTATATTAAACTTTACAGGAATGATGTACTTAAGGTTCTTAACAAAGATTGCTCATTTCGTTCCGATCCAACGAAAAACATGGCCGCCAGCACGGAACATGGTTTAACATAGGACCCCTTGGGAAAATCACATTTCATCATCTACTCCTCTGAAACCACTGAAGGAAATTCAACCAAACTTTACAGGAATGATGTATGGAAGGTTGTTTACAAAGACTGCTCATTTCGTTCCCATTAGATAAAAAACATGGCCGCCAGCGCGGAACTTAGGTTTAACAACCTATGGGAAAAATCACATTTTCATCTTCTGCTCTGAAAAGGCTGGAGCAAATTGAACCAAACTTTACAGGAATGATGTACTAAAGGTCTTAAACAAAGATTGCTCATTTCATTCCGATCCGATGAAGATCATGGCGGCAAGCACGGAACATGGTTTAACATAGGACCCTATGAGAAAATCACATTTTCATCTACTCCTCTGAAACCACTGAAGCAAATTCAACCAAACTTTACAGGAATGATGTATGGAAGTTCCTTTACAAAGATTGCTCATTTCGTTCTGATCCGATAAAAAACATGGCCGCCAGCGCAGAACTTAGGTTTAACATTGGACCCATGGGAAAAATCACATTTTTATCTTCTGCTCTGATAAGGCTGAAGCAAATTGAACCAAACTTTACAGGAATGATGTACTAAAGGTCCTAAACGAAGATTGCTCATTTTGTTCCGATCCGACAAAAAACATGGCCGTCAGCATGGAACATGGTTTAACATAGGACCCTATGGGAAAATCACATTTTCATCTACTCCTCTGAAACCACTGAAGCAAATTCAACCAGACTTTACAGGAATGATGTATGGAAGGTCCTTTACAAAGACTGCTCATTTTGTTCCGATTCGATAAAAAACATGGCCGCCAGCACGGAACTTAGGTTTAACATTGGTCCCTATGGGAAAAATCGCATTTTCATCTTCTGCTCTGATAAGGCTGAAGCAAATTCAACCAAACTTTACAGGAATGATGTACTAAAGGTCCTAAACAAAGATTGCTCATTTCGTTCCGATCCAATAAAAAACATGGCTGCCAGCACGAAACATAGTTTAACATTGGCCCTATGGGAAATTCACATTTTTATCTTCTCCTCTGAAACCACTGAAGCAAATTCAACCAAACTTTACAGGAATGATATATGGAAGGTCCTTTACGAAGATTGCTCATTTCGTTCCAATCAGATAAAAAACATGGCGGCCAGCGCGGAACTTAGTTTTAACATTGGACCCTATGGGAGAATTCACAATTTCTTCTTCTCCTCTGAAACCGCTGAAGCAAATTCAACCAAACTTTACAGGAATGATGTACTAAAGGTCCTTAACAAAGATGGCTCATTTCATTCTGAACCGATAAAAAAAACATGGCCGCCAGCACGGAAGATAGTTTGACAGGCCCTATGGGAAATTCACATTTTCATCTTCTCCTCTGAAACCACTGAAACAAATTCAACCAAACTTTACAGGAATGATGTATGGAAGGTCTTTTACAAACAATGCTCATTTCATTCCGATCCGATAAAAAACATGGCCGCCACCGCAGAACTTAGGTTTAACATTGGACCCTATGGGAAAATTCACATTAATTCTTCTTCTGCTCTGAAACCGCTGAAGCAAATTCAACCAAACTTTACAGGAATGATGAACTGAAGGTCCTAAACAAAGATTGCTCATTTCGTTCCGATCCAATAAAAAACATGGCTGCCAGAACAAAACATAGTTTATTTTGGCCCTATGGGAAATTCACATAAAAAACATGGCCACCATACAGAACATCGAAAACCCTGCTTCAGCATTTTGTCAGGTGAGCGATACAGGCTCAGTGTCTGAGCCTCTAGTTTTTGTTTTGCCAAATTTTCAATGTGTCATTCCTGAGTTATGGGACTATGGCATTTGCTACTACTAAAACAAGTTGTAGATTTATAAAATGACTACACATACATGCCATGTCTTATGGTTTTAAAGTAATTTGTACGAAAAATGAGAGTGAATTCACCTTAGGTGCCACCTACCATATGTTCTGTATTCACACATTTGTCAATCATCATTTCCAATATTTATTGTATTTATCATTTAAGCACTTGGATCATTGTGTAGTGTTCTGACTGAACATTTTTAGTACTAAAAATTGGATGACTGAAAAAATGTTGAAATGATTTAAGTTGAAAACCCAGGAGCTTCTGGATCCTGATAGGGCCTACCGTAAAAAGCCATGTATTATCCGCATTTGTGTATAATCCGCAGGCCCTCTTTTGACCTTAAAATCCAGGGAAAAAACCTTTAGTACACTGGGATCTTAACCAACAAAGTCTACATGGAGATTGGTATGATCGTAGTTATTTTGTACCTGTAAATTGGTATTTTCATAGTTTATCAACTGCACGAGTCTTTATTTACTATATTTGAAGCCTTTTCTGAAAGTATTTAATAATAAAAAGGCTCAAACACGACAAAACTTGAAGAAAAATAACATCGTTTCATCAATCAGGAAGCTCAAGTACGATGGAAAAATCGGAATGGGTTCGGTGCTGACCGTCATATCTGTGTTTATTTTACATTTAATTTGATGTTTCTAAGTCTTTCAATCCCTATAAACTGTTTTGGAATGTAATAATAAGCCACTTAATCCTATAATTTTGCATCTTTGGCACGTTAAATGTTGTCAGAGGCAATATGATATATATAGCTCATTGTCACGAAATCAACACTTTACCGATCACTTGGTTTGTTGACAGTAATGGCGGCTAATGAAAATATTCGTGTTCTAACATCAAAATTAGCATTTTTTGGAGGAAAGACCCATTTTTAGCTCACCTGGCTATAGCCAGGGTGAGCTTTTGCCATTACTTTTCGTCCGTCGTCAGTCCGGCGTAAACTTTTCATTCAAAGATCTTCTTCTCTGAAACTACTGGGCCAATTGAAACCAAACTTGGCCACAATAGTCCTTAGATGGTCCCCTGCAAAAAATTTGTTTTTCAGATCCACGCTATATCCAAGATGGCCGCCAGCGGGGATCATAGTTTTAACATTGGACCCTATGGAAAAACACTTTCAAAGATCTTTTCCTCTGAAACAACTCTGCCAATTCAAACCAAACTTGGCCACAATAGTCCTTAGATGGTCCCCTGCAAAAAAGTTGTTTTTCAGATCCGAGCTATATCCAAGATGGCCGCCAGCGGGATCATAGTTTTAACATTGGACCCTATGGGAAAAAACATTCAAAGATCTTCTCCTCTGAAACTACTGGGCCAATTGAAACCAAACTTGGCCACAATAGTCCTTAGATGGTCCCCTGCAAAAAAGTTGTTTTTCAGATCTGGGCTATATCCAAGATGGCCGCCAGCGGGGATCATAATTTTTATACCCCCCGCAAACAAAGTTTGGGGGTATATAGGAATCACCCTGTCCGTCTGTCCGTCTGTCCACACTTCTCGTAAGCGCAACTCCTCTTAAACCACTTGAAGGATTTTGATGAAACTTTACACAAAGGGAGGACACTATATGGAGATGTGCATGAAGGAATATAATTATTTTCTGGAACCAGGAAGGGGAGATAATCCGACTTTGACTTTTCGTTGATTCCCTATTTATGGGTTACCTCGTAAGCGCAACTCCTCTTAAACCACTTGAAAGAATTTAATGAAACTTTACACAAAGTAAGAACACTATATGGAGATGTGCATGAAGGAATATAATTATTGTCAGAAACCAGGAAGGGGAGATAATTCAACTTTGAGTTTTCATTGATTCCCCATGTATGGGTTACCTATTACGCACAACTCCTCTTAATCCACTTGAAGGATTTTGATGAAACTTTAGACAAAGGAAGAGCACTATATGTAGATGTGTAAAATGTCAAATAGGCTGAAAAGGGTGAATTTTATATTTGTCTGATTTAGACAGAGTGTTTTCATTGGAACCCTTGTGAAAAGTTTTTTCTTGAAGATTATATCATTGTGTCCACACTTTTACTGTGTCCGCACCTGTATTGTGTCCACACCAACTTATTTTTGCACTTACCATATCTATTCAGGGTTCAATGAGCGAGGGGAATCTTTGGTTAGCATTCGACGACAGCTCTTGTTAACATTGGACTCTATGGGAAACACATTCAGAAATCTTCTCCTCTGAAACTACTGGGCCAATTGAAACCAAACTTGGCCACAATAGTCCTTAGATGGTCCCTGCAAAAAAATTGTTTTTCAGATCTGCGCTATATCCAAGATGGCCGCCAGCGGGGATCATAGTTTTAACATTGGACCCTATGGGAAAAGACATTCAAAGATCTTCTCCTCTGAAACTACTCAGCCAATTGAAACCGCACTTGGCCACAATTGTCCTTAGATGGTCCCTTGCAAAAAGTTGTTTTTCAGATGCGTGCTATATCCAAGATGGCCGCCAGCAGGGATCATAGTTTTTAACATTGGACTTTATGGGAAACACATTCAAAGATCTTCTCCTCTGAAACTACTCAGCCAATTGAGACCAAACTTGGCCACAATAGTCCTTAGATGGTCCCCTGCAAAAAACTTGTTTTTCAGATCCGCGCTATATCCAAGATGGCCGCCAGCAGGGATCATAGTTTTAACATTGGACCCTATGGAAAAACACTTTCAAAGATCTTCTCCTCTGAAACTACTCAGCCAATTGAAACCAAACTTGGCCACAATAGTCTTTAGATGGTCCCCTGCAAAAAAATGTTTTTCAGATCCGCGCTTTATCCAAGATGGCTGCCAGCAGGATCAAAGTTTTAACATTGGACCTTTTGGGAAGACATTCAAAGATCTTCTCCTCTAAAACTACTCCGCCAATTGAAACCAAACTTTGCCACAGTAGTCCTTAGATGGTTTCCTGCAAAAAAGTTGTTTTTCAGATCTGCGCTATATCCAAGATGGCCGCCAGCGGGGATCATAGTTTTGACATTGGACCCTATCAGAAAAGACATTCAAAGATCTTCTCCTCTGAAACTACTGGGCCAATTGGATCCAAACTTGGCCAAAAGAACTGCACTCCATCCAAAATAGCTGCTAGTCTGGAACATATGATAATATAACATCAATGTCTGTTAACAAATTTGAAAATAATTACCTTAAAACATTGGGACTATTTTAACTGCATATGTCAGCCGTGGCCCAGATGAGCGATACAGGCTCTTGAGAGCCTCTTGTTTTACAACTGTAAGGCACTTTGTAATTCAAACCAACATATTCAATTAGATCCTCAGCGTTAAGAACAGCCTGTTTGGTTTGAACAGGGACTAACAATCGATCTTCGGGAAACTTGGCCAAATCCTCAAGTCGTATAGGGTTGTATAATCCGCATCCCCAAGCCCCTAGATCCTTTTTGGTGTAAAAATGTGCAGATAATACAAGCCCTTTTACGGTATGTGGAACCCTTGCAACCCAAGCCTCCTAAAATCTTTCTCGTTCTTAAAACATGGCATATATGGATTACTGTAACATTAAAACTGTGATCCATACAATTATGAAAAGATTTTACTTTACATATGTTACAGGAAGGGAGTGATGGTGGATTTATTTTATGTAAATTAGAAGATGGAACAGTTGTATACAGAAATCCTGCCACGTCCCATGTTAATTTGTTACTGCCAAATCTTTTAGGTCTAATGAAGTAAGTACCAAGTTTTATGTAAATCAGAAGATGGAACAGTAGTGTACAGAAATTCTGCCTCTTCCCATAGTATAATTTGCTACTGCCAAATCTTTTAGGTCTAATGAAGTAAGTACCAAGTTTTATGTAAATCAGAAGATGGAACAGTCGTGTACAGAAATCCTGCCACTTCCCATAGTATAATTTGCTACTGCCAAATCTTTTAGGTCTAATGAAGTCAGTACCCAGTTTCTTCTGTAAAGAGAGGCAATGCAAAGAGATAAAACTGACAGAAATGCTTTATTTTGTTGTTATGAATGCTTAAGTAAAATTTAGACTCGTTCCTAAAAATCTTAAAATAAAAAGTGGTTATTTATTTTAATACAGAGCTAATAATAAATGCTTTAAATCAATTTTGAAATCACCAGAAGTTTGTATTGATTTTGATGGTTATTCTTTGATTTTACCCCCTGAAAATTTTGACACTAATTCTATCAAAATTGGTTATCTCCCCGTACCAAGTTAGTTATATGGTCAAAGTGGAGATTTTTTTACTAAGCATACCAGTAGAAAAAAGAGGGGAAACGGGGAAAGTGTCAAAGAGACAACGACCCAAAAGGGAGTAATAACAACTCAAAGCCACCATAAGATCTTCAATGAACGGTGAGGAAACCCCACACCCAATGGCATGTCAGAGTCGGCCCCTAAATAAAGAGTTATCAAGTTCAGTGAAATAAACATCATCCTAGACTCCTATAGACATAAAGTAAACTAACTAGAAAACAGACAAGACACACAATGGCTTAATAAATTTCCTGACTTAGGACAGGTGCATACCTGCTGCGATGGGTTTAAACTAGTTTTATTGGACCCAAACCTTCCCCCTGGCCAATGTGATAAATTCAAAAAACAATAGTAACAACAGTAAAATTCAGTTAGCAACAGGACTGAGTCAATTGTGAAAAATTAAACTGAAAGGACTAAATATACGGACATAAACATGAAATCACAAAAGACTACTAGCAGTTAACTGACATGGCAGCTCCAGACCCATTACCAACTGACAAATTAAGTTACGTTACGGACATAAACATGAAATCACAAAAGAATACTAGCAATTAACTGACATGCCAGCTCCAGACCAATTACCAAATGACAAATAAAATTATGTACCCTCAGTATACAGCTTCCACCAAGATCCCTTCCCGTGAGGAGTTTAGCATAATGATTTCATGCATATACCAGAATACATATACAGAAAAGACACACAAAGGCTTAATAAATTTCCTGACTTAGGACAGGCGCAAACCTGCTGCATTGGGGTTAAACTAGTTTTATTGGGCCCAAACCTTCCCCCTAGCCAATGTTATAAATAAAAATACAATAGTAACAACAGTAAATTCAGTTAGCAACAGGACTGAGTCAATTGTGAAAAATTAAACTGAAAGAACTAAATATACGGACATAAACATGAAATCACAAAAGACTACTAGCAGTTAACTGACATGGCAGCTCCAGACCCATTACCAACTGACAAATTAAGTTATGTACCCTCAGTATACAGTAGCCTCTTTTGATAGAGAAATTAAAAATTACCTCCACGTAATTATAATATACATTTATAACTAACTTGGTACAGGTAGATAACCAACTAATGTTTCTTATTTGTGTTACAAGCAGTAAAATACATATAAATAGCTGATGTTTTCTTTTCTTTATAACGATCTAGCATTATGTGTTCCTAGGTGATATAACAAATCTTACATCATGTGTTTTCTTTAGAACAATGAACATGTTACACCACCCAGATTACTTACAAAGAAGGCACCCAGAATTTGTGAAGTCATATGATCTTAATGAAGTAGAGAAACTTACTATATTAGGTATGTTGCAAAAAGAAAATGCTACCTGCATATATCCAACCAAAATTGTCATGTCTTACTTGTATCCAACCATGAAAGGTTTTAGTCTTAAGGTTTTATATGTTTATACCATGAGTTGTATGAATAAGTGTTATAAAAGTTGAAAACCGATTTCAATGTTTCAAAATCTAGCTATAGCGTAAAATCAAATGACTTTAAATACAGGATTTTTAGTGATGTAAACAATATAACATAAAAACAAAACAATGGTAGCTGTTTTTGACGCGATTTGCAACAAAAACCAGAACACATTTTCTAAAAATCAATGCGGCTCCATAAAGCCTTTGACGATATCTAAAGAATGGGCATTTTCATTAAGGTGAAAAGTTCTTTGTATGAGAGACAAAACAATATTAACTAACATTTGTGATTTTGTTGTTTAAATCCTAGCATCCGACTGGAAATCACATTATTTTATTGCATCCGTCCAAAAATGAAATTAGACTTTATACCCCGTGAAGAGTTGAGAAAATTTAAAATTGATTTTGTTTTTGTTTAGGCAACATTTACCCTACATCCTTTTATCTTATGTATTAGATGCTTGTAAAAACATTTGTACCAATAGTCATGGTTAGAGATTAAACCTTTTAAGAGTGAGAAAGGTTACATGATACATGTATAACAATACTACAACTTGAACACATTTTTTTCTGTTGACAGGTATCCCACCACCATGTGTAGATTTGACACAAAGTGTAGATTCTAAGAAACCAGTTGATAGAATGCAAAATTTTCTTACTACAACTCATGATAACAGGTCAGTCTTCTTATACTTAGATTATAAAAAGATATCAGTGTTTTCATACCTGCAAACTTAAATATTTTGTTAAGAGGATTTATGATGTTGAATTTGAGATAAACTAGGTTTTCGATAATTACCGTAAAAAGCATCATATTATCCACAGGGTATTTTACATTTGAAATCCAGGGGAAAAAAATAGTATGTATTTTAAGCTTAGACCTTTAATGTGAAAGTCCAAGTAAAGATCTTTGAGTTATATATCATCTTACCAATGTTTAATTTTATCATGTTAATAAACATTATTTTTTCTTACCTAATTGATTCTCTACACTGTTTTATTTTACAGTTGTCACATCATAGGTAATGCTGGACAGTGTTTAGGGTACCAGTTTTATACAACACCAAACCTATCACAGATGCTGCTCAAAACTGTCTTTACCAATCTTCAATATCTACCTGACTTTAGAACAAAGATACTCATAAATATCCTTATTTGTGTCACTACCTCAAGTAAAGTCACAAGAGGAAAAATATGAAAGAGGGTATACTAAGAATAACCTGTGTGAAAACAAAAATTATTGATTTGGTAGTGTTAGATGTTTCAACATGTTATATAAAAGTGAAAATTTATAGCTTGAAGGTTGATATTGAACCATTGCTTTATTTTAATTGACAAATATAGTTACAATAAGGGCAAAACTTACACAAGGCTTAATTCCGATTACTGCAAATATGAATTTATACAAATGAAAATGTTATCCTTAACTTGATTAAGAGTATTTGTGAAACCATATGTACAACACTGTCCTAAGGATTGTTACCAGGTTGCAGTTATACCAGTATTAGAAGTTCTATGTCCAGCTGTATATCAGGTATGTTTCATAACCAAGGGAAAATTTTGAACCCAACTTGGTCACAATAGTACTTGGTTGGTGGTCCCTTTTCAATGTTTTTTTCGAACAGGTCTGCACCAAATTCAAGATGGCTGCCAACAAGGAACATACAAGATGGTTGCCAACAGGGAACATAGATATCAGACTGTAGTTACATACATATGTATGAAAGATATTTGATGTATGGACTTAAGTATACATATATGATCAAGTATTTATCATGATTTTATATCCTACTCAATATTAAAGCTGTCCAACTAAAAAATTCAGAAGTCCCAAGACATTGTTGACTCAAAATTGTTAAAAATGAATACAGACTACAAATAATATTAGATGTTGATATTAAATCTATCCATTCAACAAAATCAGAGGATCTGCATTCTTGAAACTTTGCATAGATAAAAGGACAATGCAAAATCATGCCACTTTCCGGGTTCTTTATGATAATTTGATTTTATGCCATTTGTTCCTCCTTGTTTAATGCACTACTTACTACCAGTTGCATCACCCAATCACCCAATATATACAAAATTCAATAAAGTATCAATAATTACTTGACATCATGTATTTTTATTTTTTGTATATTCACAACAAACATTTTGTGTGGTACTCATTTAGTAAACAAACAAGTTGATTGATGGAATCAATTCTATTTTTAGGTCCTAAATACAAAGTGGCAAAAAATAATGCAGAGGGAAAGGTAAGTCAGTTTTGTATTAGAACAGCCATGCAGGTATTGTAACCATGGATATCTACATTTTACAGTGTTATTATTCTAGTTATAATGCATAGTTTGGGTAGAGCATAAATATAACTGAGCAAGCATTACAAACTCTATTGAAAGTATTGTTACGTGATATTCATACCCAACCTAGTGAATGCATTTTGATAGTATAAAGTCAAGTCCTTATAAGATAAGTTTGTCACACATATTTTCTTCGCAGTTTTCTCAGTTACCACACATGACAGCCACTTGATATTTTGCATGATGCTTCAGTATGGGGTCTTATACTGCGCCTCCCCTTTTCAGCCATATCGGATCACCTCTTCCTGTTTACTGACTTTGTGCCTTTTTAGATCACCTGGCCTAAAAGGCCATGTGAGCTTTTGCCATCACTTTGCGTCCGTCTGTTGTCCGTCCGTCGTCCGTCCGTCTGTCCGTCAACAATTTCAAAAATCTTCTCCTCTGAAACCGCTGGGCCAATTATAACCAAACTTGACCTGAATCAACACCAGGATATGCAGTTTCAAAATTGTGTTCGATTAGTCTGAAGACCTAACAAGATGGCCGCTGTTACTAAAAATAGAACATAGGGGTAAATTGCTGTTTTTTGCAAATAACTCCAAAACCGTTACAGATATTCAAAATCTGACAGGGTTAAAAATGATCAGCATAGCAAGATCTACCTGCCCTTCAATTTTGAAGAAAATATGAAAACCCGTCTTGGAGTTATTGCCCTTTTTCCGTTTAATTTTCAAAATTTGCACATTTTTTATTTTTTATTTCAAAAAGTGTAATAGATAGAGGTCAAGTGTGTATTGCAAAAAGGTTCAGCATGTCAAGATCTACAAACCCTGAAATTTTGAAGAAATCCAAAAACCGTTGTAGGAGTTATTGCCCTTTTTTCACGGAATTTTCAAAATTTTCATATTTTAATTGTCTTTTATTTCCAAAACTATAGAAGATAAAGGTTAAGTGTAAATTGATAAAATGTTTGCCATGATGTGTGGATTTCAAAAGTGGTGTTTAAAATTGTTTGTTGGCTGCCATTTTCAAAATGGCCACCAAAAAAAAGGCGGGAAAATTCAACATTGTTCGATTTCAATGAAATTTGGTTTCCAAATAGATATTGATGTAGCGACTTCAAAACCGGTGTTGAAATGTGTTCATTGACCGCAATTTTCAAAGTGGCCACCAAAAAAGGCAGGAAAATTCAACATTGTCCGATTTCAATGAAATTTGGTTTCCAAATAGGAATTGATGTTGCAACTTCAAAACCGACATTGAAAATTGTTCATTTACTGCCATTTTCAAAATGGCTGCCAAAAAAGGCGGGAAAATTCAACATTGTCCGATTTCAATGAAAGTTGGTTTCAAAATAGATATTGATGTTGCGACTTCAAAACAGGATTTGAAAATTGTTTGTTGACTGCCAGTTTCAAAATGGCCACCAAAAAAGGCAAGAGAATTCAACATTGTCCGATTTCAATGAAACTTGGTTTCCAAATAGTTATTGATGTCGCAACTTCAAAACTGGTGTTAAAATTTGTTCGCCTGCCCATTTTCAGAATGGCTGCCAAAGAAGGCGGGAAAATTCAACATTGTCCAATTTCAATGAAATTGGTTTCGAAGTGGATATTGATCTTGCGACTTCAAAACTGGTGTTGAAAATTGTTCGTTGACCGCCATAAAAGGTGGGAAAATTCAACATTGTCTGATTTCAATGAAATTTGGTTTCCAAATAGACATTGATGTTGGGACTTCAAAACCGGATTTGAAAATTGTTTGTTGAGCACCACTTTCAAAATGGCCACAAAAAAAAGGCAGAAAAATTCAACATAGTCTGATTTCAAAGAAATTAGGTTTCCAAATAGATATTGATGTCGTAACTTAAAAATATGGTGTTGAAAATTGTTGTTGACTTCCATTTACAAAATGATGTCTCAACTTCAAAACATGTGTCAAAAGTGGTCCTTAGCAAGAACGTTTTTGTCAAAAAAGCCCAACAAAGAAATATAGTAAAACATGATGAGACATAAAATACAGTTCAAGATATTGGTGGTGTTTGAACTACCAAAGTTTGAGGGACTGAAGTTCATTTGTATAACTTACAATGTTATCTTGATTGTGGCAACTGAAAGCCAGGTGAGCGATACAGGTTCCTGGGAGCCTCTGGTTTACTTTCATTTTCAAAATTGTGACTTTTCGTTGCATTTTTCACAGCAACTACACATGACAGCCACTTGATATTTGGCATGGTGCCTCAGTATGGGGTCCTATACTGCACCTCCCCTTTTCGGCCATATCAGATCACCACTTCCTGTTTACCGACTTTGTGCCTTTTTACTTTCATTTTTAAAATTGTGACTTTTTTGTCGCATTTTTCTCAGCAACTAAACATGACAGCCACTTGATATTTGGTATGTGCTTCAGTATAGGTTCCTATACTGCGCCTCCCCTTTTTGGCCATATTGAATCACCACTTCTTGTTTACTGACTTGGAGAGTTTTTAGCTCACCTGGCCTAAAAGGCTTCTCCTATGAAACCGCTGGCCCAAATGTAACCAAACTTCACCTGAATCATCACCAGGGTATGGCTTCTCAAAATTGTGTTCGATTAGTCGGCTGGTCAAACAACATGGCCGCCATGGCTTAAAATAGAACATAGGGGTAAATTGCAGTTTTTGGCAAATAACTCGAAAAACCGTTACAGATATCAAAAATCTGACAGAGTAAAAGTGATCAGCATAGCAAGATCTACCTGCCCTGCAATTTTGATGAAAATCCGAAAACCCGTCTTGGAGTTATTGCCCTTTTTCCATAAAATTTTCAAAATTTGTGCATTTCTTATTTTTTATTTCAAAAAGTGTAACAGATAGAGGTCAAGTGTAATTGCAAAAAGATTCAGCATATCAAGATCTACAAACCCTGAAATTTTGAAGAAAATCCAAAAACCCTTGTAGGAGTTATTGCCCTTTTTTGCGGAATTTTCAAAAATTTTATATTTTTGGTCTTTATTTCCAAAACTATTGAAGATGAAGGGTAAGTGTAAATTGATAAAATGTTTTCCATGCTCTGTGGATTTCAAAAACTAGTGTTTAGAATTGTTTGTTGACCGCCATTTTCAAAATGGCTGCCAAAAAAAGGCGGGAAAATTCAACATTGTTCGATTCCAATGAAATTTGGTTTCCAAATAGATATTGATGTAACGACTTCAAAACCGGAGTTGAAAAGTGTTTGTTGACCGCCATTTTCAAAATGGCTGCCAAAAAAGACGGAAAAATTCAACATGGTCCGATTTCAATGAAATTTGGTTTCCAAAAAGGTATTGATGTCGCAACTTCAAAACTGTTATAAAAATTATTTGTTGACCCCATTTTCAAAATGGCCGCCAAAAAAAGGCGGGAAAATTCAACATTGTCCGATTTCAATAAAATACAGATAGAACCACCAAAGTTTTAGGGAATGCAGTTCAACTGTATAACTTACATGTTAGCTTGATTGTGGCAACTGAAAGCCAGGTGAGCAATACAGGCTCCAGGGAGCCTCTGGTTTACTTTCATTTTCAAAATTGGATTTTTTTTGTCGCACTTTACTCAACAACTGCCCACGACAGCCAGTTTATATTTGGTATGGTGCTTCAGTATGAGGTCTTATACCGCGTCTCCCCTTTTCAGCCATATTAAATCATAACGTCTTATTTACCAAGCTTGTGCTTTTTTCCTTTTCATTTCCCAAATTGGACTTTTTTGTCACACTTTTTTAGCTCACCTGGCTATGCCAGGGTGAGCTTTTGCCATCACTTGGCGTCTGTCATCCGTCGTCCGTCCGTCCATCGTAAACTTTTTTCAAAAATCTTCTCCTCTGAAACCACTGGGCCAATTTAATCCAAACTTGGCCTGGGTCTTCACCAGGGTATGTAGTTTAATAAATGTGTTCGGTTAGTTCGAGGACCAAACAACATGGCTGCTGTTACTAAAAATAGAACATAGGGGTAAATTGCTGTTTTTGGCAAATAACTCAAAAACCGTTGCAGATATCAAAAATCTGACATGTGTAAAATTGTTCAGAATGACGAGATCTATCTGCCCTGCAATTTTGAACAAAATCGGAAAACCCGTCTTGGAGTTATTGCCCTTTTTGCATAAAATTTTCAAAATTTGTGCATTTCTTATTTTTTATTTCAAAAAGTGTAACAGATAGAGGTCAAGTGTAATTGCAAAAAGATTCAGCATATCAAGATCTACAAACCCTGAAATTTTGAAGAAAATCCAAAAACCCTTGTAGGAGTTATTGCCCTTTTTTGCGAAATTTTCAAAAATTTTATATTTTTGGTCTTTATTTCCAAAACTATTGAAGATGAAGGGTAAGTGTAAATTGATAGATTGTTTTCCATGCTCTGTGGATTTCAAAAACTAGTGTTTAGAATTGTTTGTTGACGGCCATTTTCAAAATGGCTGCCAAAAAAGGCGGGAAAATTCAACATGGTCCGATTTCAATGAAATTTGGTTTCCAAAAAGGTATTGATGTCGCAACTTCAAAACTGATGATAAAAATTATTTGTTGACCCCCATTTTCAAAATGGCTGCCAAAAAAAGCGGGAAAATTCAACATTGTCTGATTTCAATCAAATACAGATAGAACCACCAAAGTTTTAGGGAATGCAGTTCAACTGTATAACATACATGTTAACTTGATTGTGGCAACTGAAAGCTAGGTGAGCAATACAGGCTCCAGGGAGCCTCTGGTTTACTTTCATTTTCAAAATTGGATTTTTTTTGTCACACTTTTCTCAACAACTGCCCACGACAGCCAGTTTATATTTGGTATGGTGCTTCAGTATGAGGTCTTATACTGCGTCTCCCTTTTTCAGCCATATTAAATCATAACGTCTTATTTACCAAGCTTGTGCTTTTTTCCTTTTCATTTCCCAAATTGGACTTTTTTGTCACACTTTTTTAGCTCACCTGGCTATTCCAGGGTGAGCTTTTGTCATCACTTGGCGTCCGTCGTTCGTCCGTCCGTCCGTCCGTCGTAAACTTTTTTCAAAAATCTTCTCCTCTGAAACCACTGGGCCTATTTAATCCAAACCTTGGACCCAATGGGAAATCATTTAAAGATCTCCTCTGAAAATACTATGCCAATTGGAACCAAAGTGAGGCACAATGATCCTAACATGGTCTTCAAGAAAAGTGACAGTTGGTCTACGCCCCATCAAAAATAGTTGCCTGTGGGGAACATAGTTTAATTTGGGATCATATAACATCAGCAAACATCAAAATGAGACCCTTAAACAGTCAATAAACAAATTTGAAAATGAGAACCTTAAACGTTGTGATAATTTTGACTTATTGTGTCAGCCATGACCCAGGTGAGCGATACAGGCTCTTGAGAGCCTCTTGTTTCTCTGAAACTGTGTAAATGCTTGTACTGTGTCCACACTTGTATTGTGTCCACGCACACTTAATTTTGCACTTGCCATATTGATTCAGGTTCAATGAGCGAGGGTATAACTGGCTGTCATTCGGCGACAGCTCTTGTTTTTTTTTTTTTTTTTTTGACATGGCAATTTTGTACATGATAAGGTCATTTATTAATAAATTTTGAATCATTTGTAGACAAAATCTGGACTGCAAGTTCATATAGGCTGTTTTAATTTCAATGCCCTGCGGGGAAAAGGGAGAAAATGTTTTTGTCCCTCACCAGTTTTTCTGCAGACACTTGTTTAAGTTTTTGTGCTAGGAGTTTATTATTTTGCAGATCATTTGTAAACCAATGCAAAGAAATGCATGTGGTCATGATTTTGAATGTGTATGTTTATGTAAATATAGATTGTTGAACTTAACATAATCCTGCAATCATAAGTTTTACTACACAGATAAAGCCATATGTATATCTCCAAGCGGAGGCCTGGGTGGCCGAGTGGTTAAGGTAGTTCTACTACCTATACAACCACTGTAGTTTATCACCACTGCATTGTGTGTTCGTGCCTCAAAAAAGGGTGCACTTGACTTACAATCGTAAGTGCCAATCGTAAGTGATAAGGTATGTCAGTTACCTGCCCAAGATTGGTAGTTCTCTCTGGGCAATCCGGATAGCTGAAATACTGCTGAAAGTGAAATTAAACCCCATATCAATCAATTAATCAATATATCTCCAAGCTGTATCCTGTATAGTATACGGATACAGTCTCCTGGTTGCTGGTGTATTAACTCAACAGTGACTTGCATAAGGATCAAATTGGCTGCATGGAATTTTATTTGCTAGAGGATACAAAGCAGTTTCTCACTCAAAATGAATTGAAAGAAACAAAAAGTTAAATACAAAAACTTAAAACAACCATATTTAAAAACAATAGATGTACATTGCCAGAAAATATAAAATTTATTTGTTCTTGGTAAACCTCACATTTCTACCTGATTCTAAGACTAAAAAAAAAAAACTTTATACATGTATTTCAGACAATGTACATGTATTGTCTATATATAAGCTTGATTCAAGAAGTACCTTGTAGAAGCAAATATCATTAGGAAGACCTCATTCCTATATAAACTTTTCACTAGGGTATGCGCTCCTCTAGTTTAGAATTTAAGTCCTATTTCTTGCAAGATAATTATTACCCTTGCACATTGAAATAAGGTCAAGGTTGATGGTTGAATACCTCCAAATACTTACCTTTTTGTGTTTTATAGACTGACCACCACAATAAAGCTAAAATTCTGCTTGAAGTTGCCTTAACTTCTTTACAGTCAGTAGTTAAACGTTTCATATGTTGATCAAAAGGGTAACAATATGTTGGTTGTATGGAAATTTAGTCAACTTCTATCTTAAGTTTTTTAAAAGTGCGGGAATAACTTTTGGTGAACCAATAGGATTTCTGTCAATATACCATTCCATGTGAACTGAAGAACAAAATCATTTAATGACAAGAATTGAGAGGAAAGGTGCATTTTCCCACAAAAACTTTAATGTTTTAATCTGTACTTGATTATTCCAGAATCATTCTACCAGAAAAATACATATACCCACTCCTTTCATGATGTCAATCAATAGATATTATGAAAGATAACGGGAAACAACCACAATGGCTGAATGCCACAATCCACCAGGGAACCGCACAAGAAAAACAATAAAAGACAAAAAGACAAATGTAGACAATGATAGGAACTCGGGATAGCCTGACTTGTGTATATATTTGTAGTTTATAGGAATATTTACATTACAGTACAGAAGATGATGAATCACAGGAAGTCGTAGAGGATAATTTAACCAGACAACTTACTAAGGAATATTTAGATTTATTAAGTAAGATATTTAAGAAATAAATCACGGCCTTCATGTTTTAACATGGACTTGTTTTGTTTTTGAAATTCTAATATGGCACTCGTCTTTCGCTTTGTGAACAAACATAATATCGCTCTGTATATAATATTGACAAATATAAGGTCTGCCCATGTTCTAATTAGCATAGAGCCCACTTGCAATAATCTATTTCTTAAATCAAAAATAACATCTCTCAATTAATCGTCAAACAATAAAATGAAAAAAGCTTATCTAGAGAACAAATATTGATAGTATGGATGACAATAAAGGACTAAAGCTGATGTAAACAGGTGTGTTTTGAATATTTGCCCCCTAAAAATTATTATTAGCTCACCTGGCCTAAAAGGCCATGTGAGCTTTTGCCATCACTTTGCATCCGTGGTCCGTCATCCATCAACAATTTCAAAAATCTTCTCCTCTGAAAATGCTGAGCCAATTGTAACCAAACTTGGCCTGAAGTATCAGGGTATGCAGTTTAAAAATTGTGTTCGATTAGTCCGAAGATCAAACAACATGGCTGCTGTTACTAGAAATAGAACATCAGGGTAAATTGCTGTTTTTTGCAAATATCTCAAAAACCGTTACAGATATAAAAAATATGATGGGGTTATAGTGATCAGCATAGCAAGATCTACCTGCCCTGCAATTTTGAAGAAAATCCGAAAACCCGTCTTGGAGTTATTGCCCTTTTCTTTCATCAGAAAAACTATAAGAGATAGAAGTCAACTTTAAACTGCAAAAATGTTCAGCATGTCAAGATCTACTCACCCTGAAATTTTGAAGATAATCCAAAACCCTTGTAGGAGTTATTGCCCTTTTTTCATGGAATTTTCAAAATTCTCATATTTTTCATCTTTTATTTTCAAAACTATAGAAGATGAAGGTTAAGTGTAAATTGATAAAATGTTTGTAGTGCTGTGACAACTTCAAAACTGATGTTGAAAATTATTGGTTGACTGCCATTTTCAAAATGGCCACCAAAAAAAAGCGGGAAAATTCAACATTTTCCGATTTCAATGAAATTTGGTTTCCAAATAGATATTGATGTTGCGACTTCAAAACCGGTGTTGAAAATTGTTCGTTGACCACCATTTTCAAAATGGCTGCCAAAAAGGCGAGTAAATTCAACATTGTCTGATTTCAATGAAATTTGGTTTCCAAAAAGGTATTGATGTAGCAACTTCAAAACTGATGTTAAAAATTGCTCGTTGACCACCATTTTCAAAATTGCCACCAAAAAAAGACTGGAAAATTCAACATTGTCTGATTTCAATGAAATTTCGTTTTCAAGTGGATATTGATGTCGCTACTGCAAAACCGGTGTTGAAAATTGTTTGTTGACTGCCATTTTCAAAATGGTCGCCAAAAAGGTGGGAAAATTCAGCATTGTCTGATTTCAATGCAATTTGGTTTCCAAATAGATATTGATGTCGTAACTTAGATATGGTGTTAAAAATTGTTGTTGACTGCCATTTACCAAATGATGTCTCGACTTCAAAACTAGTGTCAAAAGTGGTCCTTAAGAAGACAATTTTTGTCAAAAAAGCCCAACAAAGAAGTACAGTAAAACATGATCAGACTTAAAATAGAGTCCAAGTTAATGGTGGTATTTGCTCTACCAAAGTTTGAGAGACTGAAGTCCAACTGTATAATTTACAATCTTAGCTTGATTGTGGCAACTGAAAGCCAGGTGAGCGATATAGGCTCCAGGTAGCCTCTGGTTTTTAGAACATGGCTGTATTAAAGCAAATACTGGAAGCCATATAAGAATTACCTACAGTGTTCCCTCTGTATACCTCCCCTCTTTAATGGTGTTCCCTCACTTACCGCCAACCATTTTCATGATCCGTTTTTCAAAAAGTTACATAGTTCCTATGCAATTTATTCCCTTGATATATCGCTCATCGCCTAAATTTCACCTAGTCCCAAAGATGGCGGTAAAAGGAGGGTGCACTGTATCTATACTGATATACATGTACATTAAGAAGGAACAGTGTGTCACAAAAAAAAGATTGTCAATATCAGAATCTTGATGCTTCAACATTGGATATCCAAGGAAATCTGACTTCTGAAAAAAAAATCTTAAATAAATATTGCTTTCTTCACGTAACACAACAATTGTCTTTTGGTTTGACTTTGGATTTCTTTTATGTTTCATTATTACATGCATTCTAGACACAAATTATATACCAGTATTGTGCACAATACTGGAAGTACCAGTATTATGTTCATATTCTTCACTTTATCCAACCAATTATGATAAATAAAATAATTATGCACTAATTATTTATAAAGGAAAACAGGATAGGATAAGTTCAGCTAGGACTTGACACTTCAATGAGACCAGTATTTGTCATTGTCTTTAGTGAATTTAACAAAGTATTCAAATAGTGAAACTCTAATACACAGAAAGTACCTTCATGATTCTGAAATTATAACTTTGGGAATTAAATGAGAAAACAACCCAAACATCTTTATTTCTTTTATTAAAAGTGATGAATGATTGCTCCACACATCTCAGATGATTGTTGAATACCAGCAAATGTATGTTCTAGTTTCAGGAGGTGGCTACCCTAGCAGGTAGTGCGCCCGTGAGCCAGCAAACTGGTCTTTGTTTTAAGTCTCCTGGGACATCCTACATTCTCAACCTTTTTTAGCTCACCTAGCCTAAAAGGCCATGTGAGCTTTTGCCATCACTTTGCGTCCCTCGTCCGTCAACAATTTCAAAAATCTTCTCCTCTGAAACTGCTGAGCCAATTGTAATCAAACTTGGCCTGAAGCATCACCAGGGTATGCAGTTTAAAAATTGTGTTCGATTAGTCCGAAGACCAAACAACATGGCTGCTGTTACTAAAAATAGAACATAGGGGTAAATTGCAGTTTTTTGCAAATAACTCAAAAACCATTACAGATATCAAAAATCTGACATGGGGGCAAAAGTGATCAGCATAGCAAGATCTACCTGCCCTGCAATTTTGAAGAAAATCCGAAAACCCGTCTTGGAGTTATTGCCCTTTTTCTGTGAAATTGCAAAATTTTAACTTTATTAATTTTTTATCAGAAAAACTATAAGAGATACAAGTCAACATGTTCAGCATGTCAAGATCTACCCACCCTGAAATTTTGAAGAAAATCCAAAACCCCTTGTAGGAGTTATTGCCCTTTTTTCATGGAATTTTCAAAATTTTTATGTTTTTCATCTTTTATTTCCAAAACTATAGAAGATGAAGGTTAAGTGTCAATTGATAAAATGTTTGCAATGCTGTGGCAACTTCAAAATTGATGTTGAAGATTATTGGTTGACCACCATTTTCAAAATGGCTGCCAAAAAAGGGCGGGAAAATTCAACATTGTCCAATTTCAATGAAATTTAGTTTCCAAATAGATATTGATGTTGCGACCTCAAATTTTTCGTTGACCACCATTTTCAAAATGGCCGCCAAAAAGGCGGGAAAATTCAGCATTGTCCGATTTCAATGAAATTTGGTTTCCAAAAAGGTAATGATGTAGCAACTTCAAAACAGATGTTAAAAATTGTTCGTTGACCGCCATTTTCAAAATGGCCGCCAAAAAAGGCGGGAAAATTCAACATTGTCCGATTTCAAAGAAATTTGGTTTCCAAATAGATATTGATGTTGCGACTTCAAACCGGTGTTGAAAATTTTTCGTTGACCACCATTTTCAAAATAGCCCCCAAAAAGGCGGGAAAATTCAACATTGTCCGATTTCAATGAAATTTGGTTTCCAAATAGATATTGATGTTGCGACTTCAAACCGGTGTTGAAAATTTTTCGTTGACCACCATTTTCAAAATGGCCGCCAAAAAGGCGGGAAAATTCAACATTGTCCGATTTCAATGAAATTTGGTTTCCCAAAAGGTATTGATGTAGCAACTTCAAAACTGATGTTAAAAATTGTTCGTTGACCGCCATTTTCAAAATGGCTGCCAAATCAACATTGTCTGATCTCAGTGAAATTTGGTTTCCAAGTGGATATTGATGTCACTACTGCAAAACCGGTGTTGAAAATTGTTTGTTGACTGCCATTTTCAAAATGGCTGCCAAAAAGGCAGGAAAATTCAACATTGTCCGATTTCAATGAAATTTGGTTTCCAAATAGATATTGATGTCATAACTTAAAGATATGGTGTTAAAAATTGTTTGTTGACTGCCATTTACCAAATGATGTCTCGACTTCAAAACTGGTGTGGAAAGTGGTCCTAAGCAAGACAATTTTTGTCAAAAAGTACAGTAAAACATGATCAGACTTAAAATAGAGTCCAAGTTAATGGTGGTGTTTGCTCTACCAAAGTTTGAGAGACTGAAGTTCAACTGTATAATTTACAATGTTAGCTTGATTGTGGCAACTGAAAGCCAGGTGAGCGATATAGGCTCCAGGGAGCCTCTGGTTTATGGTTCTGGATCACTCATACATGTTGGACCCTTGAGCTTAGACAGTTTTAAAAAAATTTTACTTTCCAAATCTCTTTGCAATTAACAATGAAGGGATATGGAGTAAATGCAAATGTGACAAAGTCTGAACAAATACATGGTAAAACTAAGCGATGGAACAACAACGTCACCATGTCTCGTTTTATTGATTTGATGTAGTATATGAGTTACAAATCAAGATTGAATTTTAATACTTTTTTTTCCTGGTTAGTTATCACTCTTGGCTTTAGACTAAGTAAAGTTTCTTATGTTTAATGTGTGAATACTTTGAAACTAGAGTTCAAGGAATTATGCAGAAAAAATTAAATGAATTGCATTTGTTTCTGCTCTTTGAGAAAGTCAGATAAAAAATCCATTTATGAACAATTAATCTCCATGTTTTTTAGTTCGCCTCAACGAAGTTGAGGAGGACTATTGGAGTACCCCCAGTGTCCGCGTCTGCATCCGCGTCCGTGTCTTCGTCCGCGTCCGCATTTAGGTATATATCTTGGTAACTATGAAGGGTAGGGTCATCAAACTTTGTGTACAGATGCATCTTGGACTATCTCACAGCCTCCAAGAAAATTAGGTCTCTTTGACCTATATATTCCGCTTGACTGGCTTTCATTTAATTTTAGGTCCGAGTTGATATCTCAGTAACTGTACTTGGTAGGATCATCTAACCTTGCATGTGCATGCATCTTTGGGGGTAGGTCAGCATCCAGGCAAAATCAGGTCACTTTGACCTATATTTTCCGCATGATCGCATTACATTCAAGTTTATGTCGGAGTTCAGATCTCCAAGTTCCTGGTTAAGTTAACGTTCGAGTTCAGATCTAAGTAACTGTACATGGTACAATCATCTAACCTTGCATGTGCATGCATCTTTGGGGGTAGGTCAGCATCCAGGCAAAATTAGGTTACTTTGACCTATATTTTCCGCATGAGTGACTTACATTCAAGTTTACGTCCAAGTTCAGATCTAAGTAACTGTACATGATAGGATCATCTAACTTTGCATGTGCATGCATCTTTGGTGGTAGGTCAGCATCCAGGCAAAATTAGGTCACTTTGACCTACTGTGAATTCATTTTTATTCGTGGGGTGCCAATTTTCTTGGTTTTTGTGGGTGTCCCCAAACCACGAATTCAAATACTCAACGAAATGTGATTTTCTTGTGCAAGTTTCAAACACAAATGAATGAACATAATGAAGGACATGATCAACGAAGGCCATAAACCCACAGGCACTTGTTTCATGAAAAAAATCAGTCCCTCCCTCTCTTCTTCCACAAGGTAACCAACTATGGTTTTCACCAGTCTCACTTCAACTCGTTATTGGCTGATTATTTCTCATCCTTTTGATGTATGGATTGCACCTTTTGATTCCTGAGATATTGTTCTGTACAACTGTGTCAAAAACACTTACCTTAAGGTGCCCCTCCCCTTCCAATAGACATTAATATTCATTGAATTTGGCCTTGCCACATTTCAGTATGAAAACAGTCTACACCCACTTCCTGTTGGCAGGAGTGACTAAAATAAACATTTTTTTCAGTTGATGAGCAATATAACTGGATTGTTCTGTGAAGTTCATTTATTTTTTTATTTTTTATTTGTACCTTTATTCGATTTTTAAATGTTCATTTAGAAATTTTGCAAAACTTAGCTTGGTCCCAGACAAACGACCAGGCCAGTAAGTCATAAACTGACCAATCAGCACCGTGAACTTTTGGAACTCTCCTGTAAGGAGAGTAATGTTGGAACTCTCCTGTAAGGAGGAAATGTAATTTACCATTCACTGCTGTCCAACAGGAAATGAATGTAAACTGTTTTCATACTGAATATGGGGCAAGGCCAAATTCAATGAATATTAATGTGTATTGGAAGGGAAGGGGCACCCAAAGGTAGGTGTTTTTGACACAGTTGTACAGAAAAATATCTCAGGAATCAAGCGATGCAGTCCATACATCAAAAGGATAAGAAATAATCAGCCAATAACGAGTTGAAGTGAGACTGGTGAAAACCATAGTTGGTTACCTTGTAGAAGAAGAGAGGGAGGGACTGATTTTTTTTTATGAAACAAGTGCCTGTGCATAAACCTTGCACTTGTACCTGAGCCCATAACTAACTGATATATCCAACAATAAGTAAATATCCATTCTCTTGAACCTTTAATAGCAGCAAAATAAGTTAAAATGCTTTATTTACAAGTGTTTCCTAGTTAACAAATTAGCGGTAATTGGCTTCCTGTTTTGTTTATCAATTACGCTGAAGTGTTGATTTACAGCTAAGAAGTTTGGACAAGAACCATCTCAATTCAGTTTTTATATCATATTATTAATTAAACTTTTAAAGTTTTAATTATGTTCTGCTGAAAAAGACATGTTTATTTTGCAATCAATACAGGTGTCGATTTATAAATAACGAATGGAGTACACAGTTATGACAGATGGTTACCTAATTACAAAATATCTACACATTACTATGAATTGTTAATTACAGGTGACACTTTAATTACAGGTACAGTTCTGAATTTTGGTGTTTTGACATCAATACTGAAGGTACTGAAGCCATGAATTTTATCATCTTTGTTTTATTTTCCGCATGAGTGACTTGCATTCAAGTTTACATCCGAGTTCAGATCTAAGTAACTGTACATGGTACAATCATCTAACTTTGCATGTGCATGCATCTTGGGGGGGGGGGGGGNAAGTAACTGTACATGGTAGGATCATCTAACTTTGCATGTGTATGCATCTTTGGCAGTAGGTCAGCATCCAGACAAAATTAGGTCACTTTGACCTATATTTTCTGCATGAGTGACTTGCATTCAAGTTTACGTCCGAGTTCAGATCTAAGTAACTGTACATGGTAGGATCATCTAACTTCGCATGTGCATGCATCTTTGCCGGTAGGTCAGCATCCACACAAAATTAGGTCACTTTGACCTATATTTTCCGCATGAGTGACTTACATTCAAGTTTACGTCCGAGTTCAGATCTAAGCAACTTTACATGGTAGGATCATCTAACTTTGCATGTGCATGCATCTTTGCGGGTAGGTCAGCATCCAGGCAAAATTAGGTCACTTTGACCTATATTTTCCACATGATTGACTCACATTCAAGTTTACGTCTGAGTTCAGATCTAAGTAACTGTACATTGTAGGATCATCTAACCTCGCATGTGCATGCATCTTTAGCATTAGGTCAGCATCCAGGCAAAGTCAGGTCACTTTGACCTATATTTCCCGCATGAGTGACTTACATTCAAGTTTACGTCCGAGTTCAGATCTAAGTAACTGTACATGGTACAATTATCTAACTTTGCATGTGCATGCATCTTTGGGGGTAGGTCAGCATCCAGGCAAAATTAGGTCACTTTGACCTATATTTTCCGCATGAGTGACTTACATTCAAGTTTATGTCCGAGTTCAGATCTAAGTAACTGTACATGGTAGGATCATCTCACCTCGCATGTGCATGTATCTTTGGCGGTAGGTCAGCATCCAGGCAAAGTCAGGTCACTTTGACCTATGTTTTCCTCATGAGTGACTTACATTCAAGTTTACGTCCGAGTTCAGATCTAAGTTACTGTACATGGTAGAATCATCTAACTTTGCATGTGCATGCATCTTTGGGGGTAGATCAGCATCCAGGCAAAATTAGGTCACTTTGACCTATATTTTCTGCATGAGTGACATACATTCAAGTTTACGTCTGAGTTCAGATCTAAATAACTGTACATGGTAGGATCATCTAACCTTGCATGTGCATGCATCTTTTGGGGGTAGGTCAGCATCATGGCAAAATTAGGTCACTTTTCCGTTTATGTCTGAATTCAGGTCTCGGTTACTGTACATGTAAATATAAGATCATCTAGCCTTTGTATACATGCATAAGGGATGGTAAATGAGAACCCTGGCCAAATTGTGTTTCTGTGTCCATGTGCCATAACGAGGCGAACTTTGTAATCGTTGATTACCTATGTTTAAATGTTATACACTGGTCATATCTATTCCAGTAAATTTAATACATGACAAGAAAACAGTGGAGCCATTAGATGACATTGGTGAGGAAGAAGTTGTACAGACACCTGCTAATCCAAGGGATGAAACTGTGTCAGTTCTAGGAAAAATGTGTCTAGTAAATGAGGTCAGTACAGGGAAAATGTGATAGCATGAAAAAATAAACTTTGTTTAGAGCAAATCACTGATCAATTGAATTTAGATATTGCGTATGTATATTCCCACATGTTTGTACAAATTTAATGTTCAGGTTGAAGGTAGTTTATCACAAAGAACAACTGATATCATGATTGCACTTTGCTTAAAAATTGATCATGATACAAATAGGAAGATTTTTGTACAATATGAATCTTGTCATTGGAATGTCAGGGTTATTGTTTTTCAAGATAATATTCATATGTAGGTTTAGGTTAAGGTTTAAAAGGCATGGAGTTATCCATGAAGTACAATTGATATTGTGACAAAATTGTGTACGGAAGATTGAATATGATATACACTGGAGTATGTCACAATCATATGGATGTTGCAACTTGAAAATCATGAATTTAATTCATGAATTTTGAGATTTTGGCTCAATAACACCTCACAGAAATATACTAAATCATGCTAATTGGTGCAAGACAGATGTTTTATTTTCAAAATGCTATCTATTGCCTCTTTAACAAGGTGAGAGTTGTAAATAAATATCTTCTGCTCTTATTTGAACTGATTATCTGCACAAGAAATGTATGAGTTTCAGCTCACCTGGCCATGCCAGGGTGAGCTTTTGCAATCATTTTGCATTCATCATCTGTCGTCCGTCTGTCCTTCCTTCCATATGTCATTTGTCATTAACTTTTCATTCAAAGATCTTCTCCTCTAAAACCACTGGGCCAGTTGGAACCAGACTTGGTCACAACAGTCCTTTGGTGGTCCCCTTCAAAAATTTTGCCTGTCGTATCCACATCTCATCCAAGATGGCTACCAGTGGGGAACATATTTTAACATAGGGACCCTGTGGACAATGCATTCAAAGATCTTCTCATCTGAAACCACTGAGCCAATTGGAGTCAAACTTGGTCCCAATTATATAGTCCTTTGGGTGGTCTCCTTCAAAAACGTGTTGGGCTTGTCCATGCCTCATCCAAGATGGCCTCCAGTGGGGGACATTGTTAAACATAGGGACCCTATGGGAAATGCATTTAAAGATCTTCTCCTCTAAAACCACTGAGCCAATTTGGACTAAACTTTGTCATAATAGATCATGGATGGTCTCCTTCAATATTTGTGTGTGGCTTGTCAGCACCTCATCTAAGATGGCTGTATTGATTGATTGATTGAATATTGTTTAACGTCTACTCAGCAATATTTCAGCTATATTAAGACGAGAACAAGTTTGTTGATAAATAATCACTTTGGGGTATGGAAATGGCCATGGGACGGGAAATTCTGACTGCCACTGGAAAAGTAGGGTGAAATCGTCAAGGGCGGGGAATTTAGCCTTGTAGCCGATCACCTACGGACCACCCCAAAAAGAGCTTGCTACAAGGGTTCTTTAACGTGCAGGAAGCGTGGCATTTCTTCCAACACGTGGACCTGAGTTAACATCCCATCCGAAAGATGGGTTGTGTATTTATTAATCCCGCACAACCACGGAATGGGTCCTATTTCTATATCCCGGGACCCTCGGGGTCAGCCTCCGTTTAGGAGGGGTCACACCCCGCAAGCCGGAGATACTGGGTCCTATTTCTATATCCCGGGGTTCCCTCGGGGTCCTCTGTTAGGATGGCTCATACTCCAAGCTCAGAGGATGCTGCGGGCCTATTCATCAGCCGGGACCGCGCACGGTGGCTAAGATGGCTGTAAGTGGCTGTAAGTGGGAACATAGTTTAACATAGGGATTGTATGGGAAATGCATTCAGAGATCTTCTCTACTGAAACCACTGAGCCAATTTGGACTAAACTTTGTCACAATAGTCCTTGGGTGGTCTTCTTCAAAAATTGTGTCTAGCTTGTCTGCACCTCATCCAAGATGGCGCCAGTGGAGTACATAATTTAACATAGGGACCCTATGGGATTTATGCATTCAGAGGTCTTCTTTGAAACCACAGAAACAATGGTCACAGTAGTATATGGATGGCCCCTTTTAAACAGTTGTGTTGATGATGTTCATATGCCTTCCCAGGTGGGAACCAGTGGCAACATAACAAAACATAAAAAACAGATAAGATTTAGTCTATGAATATAAACAAGTTAAAGTCCTTCCTTATCTCCTCAGGCAAACCTTTGGAAATAATGAAATACTTTAAATATATTATTCTATAAATTCTATGTTAAATAAAAATGAATGAATTGACAAATTAAGTATTTCAATGTTTTTTTTCAGTCTATATATCCATCATTTCTGATGTTTGCCTTTACATGTCTTTCATGGAGTGATACGTCAGTTGCCAATAGAGCCACAGGGTTGTGTTTTTCCTCATTAAAACAGGTAATATATTCAAATTTTTACATATTTGTTCTTTCCTGTCAAATACTTTTATGGGTGGATTATGTCTACCATAAAATTTATTGTTACAGTGACCCGTGTTTTCTTGTAAAGTAGTATATCAGTAAAAACATTAACATATTGGGTTTAAACCTGTACATGTATTTTTCAGATCCACACAGAACAGAAAACATTAATTTTAAACCTTTACATGTATTTTTCAGTTCAACACACCTTTACGTGTATTTTTCAGTTCCATACAGAAAAGAAAACTACCTCTGAACTTGCAGTTTATTTTTTTACATCAGTATTAAAAGGTTTGCAGACACATGGACAACATGAAGAATTACAATCATCTCTAATATTACTCTCCGTGCAGACATATGAACTACTGGTAACCTATTACTTGTTATTTGTAGTACAGTATAACCTGATAAAACCGGCCCCTGACTAAACCGGAATCCTGCCTATTCCGGCCAGAAAATTTAGTCCCAATTTTTTCCCTTAAGTTAGCATATTAAATCTACCCCGGTATACCGGCTCTTGTGTATTCCGAATTCCGATCTTTAATTTTTGTCCCAATACACTAATTACCATTGTAATTCACCTGACTCTACCGGCTTCATGTGAAAATCAACGATGCGTGTACTTGTCAAAAAATAACTTGATTAGCGGGGCGCTTCCGCGGGGTATTTTGAAAGTGATAATACTATTGATTAATCTGAATAAATTTTGTAACAACATTGTTAATGATCGAGATGATTTGTTTTCATTATGTATTTTTAAATCACTCATGTAAATAAAATTAAAATGGAAGGTAGTAGCTGTTCTACTCCGAAACGAAAGAAAACACAATTTGATGTAATTAATACACCTTCGCCAAAACGTTCAAGAAAAGAACTGTCTTTGAAGTTAAAATATGATTTGATTGTGGAATCCGAAAAAGTACCAAAACCTACACAAAAAGATTTAAGTGAAAAATTTTCAATCGGTAAAACCACAGTTTCAGACATTCTTAAACGGAAAGAGGAATACAAGTCTACATTTGAAAATAATGTAACATTAGACCGAAAACGACATACAAGTGGGACTAAATACGCCGAACTTAACGATTTAGTGTACGAATGGTTTAAACAAGCTCGTGCTAAAAATATTCCGCTTAGTGGGCCTATTATCCAGGAAAAAGCGATGTTTTTCGCAGAGGATTTACATTTGAATGAATTCAAGGCATCGAACGGATGGTTAGAAAGTTGGAAGTCGCGATTTTCTATTGGATTTTTTAAAATTTGTGGTGAAAGTGCAGATGTGGACAAAAATATTGTCGATGATTTTCGTTCCAAAATAGGTTCCATAACACAAGGATATTCTGCTGAAAATGTATTTAATGCTGACGAGACCGGTCTGTTTTTTAGGTCTTTACCCGACAAAACACTGGCCCAAAAAGGAGAAGCGTGCAAAGGTGGAAAAGTGGCAAAGGAACGTTTAACAGTAATGTTGGCCTGTAGTCAAACGGGCGAAAAATTGCCACCTCTTGTGATCGGGAAGGCCAAACAACCACGATGCTTCAAAAACATAAAAATCGATGAATTACCTGTTATGTGGCAGTCTAACAAAAAAGCCTGGATGACGGAGTTTATTTTCAAGAATGGCTTAAAAAACTGAATTCACAAATGAAAAGGAAAAAACGGAAAATCATTCTTTTTGTAGATAACGCTACATCACATTCAAATTCATTATCTATGAGTAATGTTAATGTCAGTTTTCTTCCGCCTAACACCACGTCTAAACTCCAACCTCTTGATCTCGGGATCATTAGAGCATTCAAGGCTCGATACCGTAAGCGTTTACTTAAACATTTGCTATCATTGATTGAAACATGTGAAAACACACAAGTTATCATCAAATCTATTTCCGTACTTGATGCGATATACTGGATAACACAATCGTGGAACGAAACGAAAGAGAGTACAATCGTTAGTTGCTTTCGTGAAGCTGGGTTTCCCATGCTGAACCCCAATCCGAGTTCATCCAATGAAACGTCTGATGATGAAGATTATTTAGATGATGACATTCCACTTTCAGAACTGGGCAAATTGATTCAAGGACAGGATTTTAATCTCGAATTGATACGTGAAATTGAGGATACGATCCCAACTGAGGAAACATACGAGGGGGACTGGGAGCAAGCGATTTTAGACAATTTTAAAGCTACTGAAAAGCTTCCAAAACAGCTGACGAGACGAGTGATGACGACAACGAAGAAGAAATTCTAGATACTACGGGCGAAGACTTTACACACCATGATATCCTTCATCATGTAAATTGTATGATACGATTTTCAGCGAAAAAGGACAGCCGTTATATGGAAGGATTATTGAAAATGAAAACAATGACCGAGGACACGATCATTCGAAATAAATTAAAAAAGAAACAAGTTACACTTGACATGTTTACGGCGTGAAAATGAATTACTGAAAGACGACCTGTGCTCAGTGTTTGTATTTATAATAAAGAATAAATAAATTTGTATATTTAATCCATTTTAATAATTTCAAAGCTAAAATAACATAATGACAGGATCAGAATAGCCACGTCCCATCTTTTGCACTTCACTTCCGGGTTTCTGTGAAACCTGAGTAAACCGGCGCACTGTCCAAACCGGCTCTTATTCTCGGTCCGAAGGTCGGCCGGTTTACCCAGGTTTTACTGTATTTACTGAGTCCCAGTCTGAATGAACTACTTATTATTAGACTGCCTATTTAAACCTATGGTCTCATCCCTATAAAAAATTTAAAACACCAAACAAATGATGTATACAATTTATGGCAGTGGGTGATTCATTTAATTTGGTTTATATCAAGAACCCCTTAATAAGCTCATATGGCTAGGCAATGGCTATGGCAAGGATGAGCTTTTGCTATCACTTGGCATCTGTCATCTGTCTGTTCTTCCATGGTAACCTTTTTTTTTCAAAGGTCTTCCTTCTCCTTTGAAAGGATTCAAACTTGGTCACAATGGTTCTTGTGTGGTCCCCTTTCAAAATTATATCTGGCAGGCCTGTTCTGTATAAGATGACAAATAGAGGGGAACATGGTTTACATTTTACCCCATTTAAAACTTATTCAAATATTTTTTTCTCCATCTACTAGCCCAATTATAACAAAACTTTTAAGCCACAATGGTCTTTAGATGGTCCCCTCTTTAAAGGGTGTTTGTCGGGTCTGTACCTTATCAAAAAAGATGGCTGCCAGGAACAAAGTTCAACATTAGACCCTATGGGAAAACACATCCAAAGATCTTCTTTAAAACAACTGACCCAAATCAAACAATCTAAAAAATCCTAAAGAATTCTATTGTATACCAATTTGTCATCACTGGTGTATCAAGGATAAACCCTTTCAGGCAGTACAAATTGGTATACAGTAGTATTCTATAGAACTTGGATTGTTCAATTAACAGACAAAAGACAGAAGTTGTTGTTATATGTGTTACTAGAGCAATATAGGTATGTTCATTGAGAATTGCAAATATAATATGTTAATGATATAGGAAATTTGCCATAAGTAAAGTGGGCATCAACAGTAAAAAAAATAAATAAATATAGAAATTGTGTTTATAAGACATGGATGTCCTGCAACAGGCCCAACTAGTAGAAAAATTAACTCTAGTCCAATTTTATGCAAGTCCCTCATGGAACCTTAAAAATGGGAAACTGTAAAGTGCTTACGATGGGGATTATAATGATGAAACATTATAAGGATATTATGCACAGTTGGTAAAACAGGATAAATGATAGTCACTGAAGCATGCAATGTAGGTCATGGACCCCTAATTGTTGGTGCTTTTAGGAATACTCGTAAGGGTGACCATGAATGTTATGAGGTAATATAATGAAGATATCATGTATAATTGCTGAGCAATGAACCTAAACAAAAAATTTAACCATAGTCACTCAAGCATGAAATGTAGATCATTGACACCTAATTGTTGGTGCTTTATATAGTGCTCATTTAGTTGAATATTATGATGCCATATCATAAAGATATCATGTATAGTGGATGAGAAATGTACGTAAACGTAAAATTTAACCAAAGTCATTCAACCATGAAATGAAGGTCATGGATACATAATTGTTGATGCTTTGGGTAGTACTCATAAAGGTGAATACTATGATGAAATATCAAACAGATATCATGTATAGTTGATGAGAAATGAACCTAAAGGACAAATTTAACCAAAGTCACTCAACCATGAAATGTAGGTCATTGACACTTAATTGTTCGTGCTTTGGGTATTACTCATAGAGCTGAATATTATGAGGCAATGTTATAAAGTTATCTTGCATAGTTGTCAAGGTATGGACCTAAACACAATGTTTAACCAAAGTCACTCAAGTGTGAAATGTAGGTCCTGGACACCTAATTGTTAGTGCTTTGGGTAATACTTATTCAGGTGAATGGTATGATGCAATATCATAATGGTACCATGCATAGTTGTCAAGGAATGGACCTATACGCAAAATTTAATCAAAGTCACTCAAGTGTGTAATGTAGGTCATGGACTGGACACCTAATTGTTAGTTCTTTGGGTAGTACTCATTAAGGTGAAAGAAATGATGATATATCATAATGGTATCATGTATATTTGATGAGAAATGGACCTAAATTCAAAATTTAACCAAAGTCATTCAAGTTTGAAATGTAGGTCATGGACACCTAATTGTTAGTTCATTGTGTAGTACTCATTAAGGTGAATGTTATGATGCAATATCATAATGGTATCATGCATAGTTGTCAAGGAATGGACCACCGCTCGCGGTCTCGGCTTATGAATAGGCCCGCAGCATCCTCTGAGCTTGGAGTATGAGTCTTCCTAACAGAGGACCCCGAGGGAACCCCGGGATATAGAAATAGGACCTAGTATCTCCGGCTTGTGGGGTGTGACCTCTCCTAAACGGAGGCTGACCCCGAAGGTCCCGGGATATAGAAATAGGACCCATTCAGTGGTTGTGCGGGATTAATAAATACACAACCCATCTTTCGGATGGGATGTAAACTCAGGTCCACGTGTTGGAAGAAATGCCATGCTTCCTGCACGTTAAAGAACCCTTGTAGCAAGCTCTTTTTGGGGTGGTCCGTAGGTGATCGGCTACAAGGCTAAAATCCCCGCCCTTGACGATTTCACCCTACTTTTCCAGTGGCAGTCAGAATTTCCCGTCCCATGGCCCTTTCCATACCCCAAAGTGATTATTTACTAACAAACTTGTTCTCGTCTCGATATAGCTGAAATATTGCTGAGTAGACGTTAAACAATATTCAATCAATCAATCAATCTACTTACTTAACAGTTCTCGCCACAATATAGCTGAAATATTGCTGAAGTTGGCGTAAAACATCAATCAATCAATCAATCAATCAAGGAATGGACCTATACGCAAAATTTAATCAAAGTCACTCAAGTGTGAAATGTAGGTCATGGACTGGACACCTAATTGTTAGTTCTTTGGGTAGTACTCATTAAGGTGAAAAAAATGATGATATATCATAATGGTATCATGTATACTTGATGAGAAATGGACCTAAATTCAAAATTTAACCAAAGTCATTCAAGTTTGAAATGTAGGTCATGGACACCTAATTGTTAGTTCGTTGTGTAGTACTCATTAAGGTGAATGTTATGATGCAATATCATAATGGTATCATGCATAGTTGATAAGAAATGGACCTAAACGCAAAATTTAACCCAAGTCACTCAACCATGAAATATAGGTGTAGTACTCATAGAGTTGAATGTTGTGACTCAATATAATAAAAATATCACTCAGGTTACTGAACTATGGACCTAACCGTAAAATTTAACTGCGGGACGTAGGTACGGACATATGGACGGACAATGGTAAATCTATATGCCCATTCCACTTATGTGGCAGGGCATAAAAATAAAATTGAAACAATGAAAATCGCAAAAAGCAGGGAAATGAAAATATAGTATAAAATAATAATTCTGGGAAAGTGATATGATATAAAGAATGGAAGAAATTGTTAAAAACATATGCACACAGAGAAAATGGAATACATGTAGATTCATTCTGATCTACATGTAATTACATTTATCAAATATTTTTTTCATGTATGAATTAACTGCAGTTTAACTAATTTCATTGTAGAGACCTAGTTTTCCAGAAATCATACAAGTTTTACTACAAGTACCAAACTGTACAGAAGAACTTATAAAGGTAAGTGTACATATATACATTGTATCAGGACAGCTATCATTCCATGAAGAACTTATAAAGGTAAGTGTACATATATACATTGTATCAGGACAGCTGTCATTCCATTCTGAACATGAAAGTGTCTGTCCCATTTTGTTCATTTGTTATTTGTTCATTTTGGCACAATTATTTGTCCTGTTATCTTGATGTAAAAACTCTTGACTCACAATTATGTAATTAGATATATATCCGACTATGTCCAATTTTCAGAAAGGTTGCATAGCAACGCTTTATAAGCCATGACCCTATCAGTTGAAATCAGATATGGGGCGAATTACAGTGCAATATAATGCATTGAAAACAAAAAAGATGTATGGTCTAAAGTGTCTGAATTTTATTATCCTATAAAATTATCTTTTTGCAACAATATAGAATTATAAAGTTTACTTATAATTAGACACCCATACTGCCTAAGATTTTAACTTACAGATAATTAAAATGGTATAGAAAATGTTTACATGAATGAATGAATGAATGATCTTTATTGCATAAGCAACATATTTGTGCTATAGCTCATTACAATATAAATAACCATGACAATATGGCAGAGAACAAAGAATGTCCGTACATATATAGAACAAAAGGCAACAGTAATATAATTACATGTAGATTATAATAATACTTCCAACAATTGTAATCTATAATTTCACGCTGACTTTAGGTACAAGCACAATTGTCGAGATAATTTTACAGATTGAGATCTAATCAAATTCTTAAGTTTAAAAATATTGGGCCATGAACAATAATATTTTGGTAAATAACAATTTCTCAAAAATCTAAATTCTGGGCAAACTAGAACAAAATGGTATTCATCTTCCAAGACATTCATATTACAGCACTTACAAAATCTATTGTTCCTTGGAATATTCACATAACGACCAAGTTCTAACTGTAATTTTAAAGTTCCACTATGAAGCTTACATAATAAAAAGAGAAGTATCAAAATCATAATTTAAATATGTTTCAAAATCAAAAACAAATTTATAAGACATATACAAGTTCAACTTTTCACTTTCAGCAATACTAGCTAGCCAACTTTGATAGTACTGATCTTTAATTCGACATTTAATAACTTCAAATGATACATTTATATTCTCTTGGTTTATCCAAATATAATTGAAACCTAATTCAAATAGCATATCACGGATATTAAATGCCCAATTTTTTGTCTCGCCCGCGATGAAAGTCGCGGAAAGCGAGACATAGGCGTGCAAAGTATGACGGCGACGGCGTTAACTTTTACTATATACAGGATATTTTGAAAACCCTTTGATGTAGGAACATCATATTTGGTCCAGTAGTTGTACTAATCAAGTGCTACCTGACGGACATAAAATTATGTGACCTTGACCTCTATTGCACGGTCCAATGACCGCGTTAAGTTTCTCTGATTAGATCCATATCTCAATAACTGTAAGTGGTAGGTCAATGATATTTGGTATATAGCTTGGTCTTGAGTAGTACATGTCAGTCTGGCATATGACTTTTGTCCTTGACCTCAATTTTACGGTCTAGTGACCATGTTAAGTTTCTCTGATTAGATCCATATCTCAATAAATGTAAGTGGTAGGTCAGTGGTATTTGGTATATAGGTTGGTCTTGAGTAGTACATGTCAGTCTGGCATATGATTTTTGTCCTTGACCTCAATTTCACGGTCTAGTGACCACGTTAAGTTTCTCTGATTAGAACCATATCTCAATAACTGTAAGTGGTAGGTCAATGATATTTGGTATATAGGTTGGTCTTGAGTAGTACATGTCAGTCTGGCATATGACTTTTGTCCTTGACCTCAATTTCACGGTCTAGTGACCAAGTTAAGTTTCTCTGATTAAGTCCATTTCTCAATAACTATTAGTGGTAGGTCAATGACATATGGTATGTAGGGAAGTCTTAGGTAGTACATGTCAGTCTGGCATATGGCTTTCGTCTGTGACCTCAATTTCACGGTCCAGTGAGCATGTTAAGTTTTTGTGATTAGGTCATTTTCTCTGTAACTATAAGTGGTAGGTGAATGATATTTGGTATATAGGTTGGTTTTGAGTAGTACATGGGAGTCTTCTATATGGCTTTTGTCTGTGACCTCAATTTCACGGTCCAATGAACATGTTAAGTTTTTGTTTTTAGTTTAGTTTCTCAGTAACTATAAGTGGTAGGTCAATGATACATGATATGTAGGTTGGTCTTAGGTAGTTCATGACAGTCTGTCATATGGCTTTTGTCCTTGACCACAATTTCACGGTCTAGTGAGCATGTTAAGTTTTTGTGATTAGGTCATTTTCTCAATAACTATAAGTGGTAGGGCAATGATATTTAGTGTACATGTTGGTCTTGCATAGTACATGACAGTCTGCTATATGGCTTGTGTCTGTGACTTCAATTTGATGGTCCAGTGATCATGTTAAGTTTCCTAGTATCTATTAATGTAAGTTCAATAATATTTGGCACGTGGGTTTGTCTGAGATGGAAGATGACAGCCTGCTTATTATCTTTAGTCCTTGACCTCATTTTCATGGTCTGGTGAACATGTTTGGTTTTTCAGTATCTATCAGTGGTAGGTCATTTATATTTGGAATTTTGGTTTTGGGTGATATGTGACAGTCTGCTATATTGCTTTTGTCAGTTAATCTAATTTCACAGTCTAGTGAACATGTTAAGTTTTCAGATTTAGGCAGTTTGAGTTTTCACATCAATTTTGCGATAAAGCAGGGACGGGCGAGACATCAATTTGGGTCCACACTTGTTCCCATTATTTGCATCATTTAATAACAATTTGTACACATCATACACTATATTTGGTTGATTTTGCAACAAATGTAACCAATATTTATTAATCTTTAACCTCCTAGCAATATACATGGGTAAATGACCTAATTCACCATACAAAAAAGATGTTGGTGTATTTTTAGCTAGCTGTAATGCATAACGAGAAAATCGGTTATGTACCAATTCAATTCCCAATCCCGATGAAATCCCCAAATCTCTGAGGCATAACTCAAAACTGTGCTTACCATTGTGTCAAACAGAAAACACTTTCGTTTCTTATTGATATACAAATTATTAAAAGAATTTATAAGAGACGACAATGCTCTAGCTCCTTGCTGTGATGCCCTTTTTGAGTCTGGGCGAACTTCCCATTATAATACAAAAGCATTCCCAAATAAATATAAGAGTTAACAATTTCCAATTCCGAATCCTCAAAATAAAAGTGGTTTACTATTCTATGGGAACCATTGCGAAATACGACAACTTTTGTTTTATCAGAATTAACAGTTATATTCCACTTTCTACAATAGATAGAAAGTTTATCAAGCAAAATTTGTAGTGTCTCCGGCGACTTTGCTAAAAGAACAGTATCATCTGCAAATAATATAAGATAAATCAAATAATCATTAAGATCAAACACATCAGTAGAATCTGGTTTGATTTCACTAGCAATATCATTAATAAAAAGTAAAAATAACAATGGAGAAAGAGGTTCTCCCTGTTAACACCAAGAAAGTTATCAAATGTTTCAGATAAGCCTCCTTCTGTCTTAATTCTCAATTTCACAGAAGCATAAACAGCTTTGATAACTTTAATGAATTTACTACTTAAGCCAGACTTTAACAATTTATACCACAGGAGTCTTCTTGAAACTTTGTCAAAAGCTTTACGAAAATCGACGAAGACACTATAAACTTTAGATTTATTTTGGAGTAAATGGGATATAATTCCATGCAAAACGAATATCGCATCAATAGTTGAGCGACCTGGTTGAAACCCAAATTGATTATCAATCAATTTTTCCTGCTCTTCTGCCCAGTTAAGCAATCTATTGTTTAAAATAGAAGTGAATAATTTAGACATAATACTAACTAAAATAATTGGACGATAATTATTCGGATCTGAAAGATCACCACTTTTAGAGACTGGAATAACAACACCATCTGTCCATAAATCTGGAAATGTTCCATTTACAAAAATGTAATTAAACAGAACCTTTAAAAAAGGAGCAAAAAAGTTGGGATTGGCTAAGAAAATTTCACCAACTATATCATCACTTCCTGCACTTTTGCCAGTTTTTAATCGTTTAATTGCACGTACGATTTCATCTTCTGTTATCTCTGTATCGAGTGAGTCAATATGCACATCATCTACAAATGGACTATTTTCTGCAAGATTAATAACTTCTTCGCAAATATCAGGTGGATCACCACCAAGGACATTTTCAAAATGTGTCAATAAAATGTCACTATCCTCAGGACATTTAACTTTACGTTTGGGTTTTATTGTAGACCAAAATTTCCTCGGATTTGTTTTAGCTATTTCGCAAAGTTCAATTCCTTTCCTGCGTTTGAAACTAGTCTTAGCCTTGCGCTTGATCCTATTGTATCTACATGTATTTCTAACAGAAATAAATTTGTAAGATTTACATCTGATGGATTTTGCTGATAAAAATTGCGGCTTACATGAAATTCCTTGCGTAAATGAAAACATTCTTGATTGAACCACTCGTTATTAACTTTTCGCCCTTCGGATTGATGATCGATTGTAGAAGTCCTACCACAAATTGCAAAGCACAATCATATATAAGTTTACTAATCTTACGAACTGCCATATTAACATCTATTGCGTTATTTAAATTATTCATAATTACAGTGAACAACAATGTCTGACACTATTGTTAATTAAGTTTGTTTTTACAAAACTGACCAAACTTTTAATCTAATTAACAATGATTAGGGAAATGTATTATGAAAAAACTCATCTACAGTACGACTTCGTGGGGGGGTTTCTTTAAGGTGATGAATCAATACACACGCCTTCATGATTGCAAATGAAATTTAAAAATACAAATGATCATTCCTTTGGATAATAAAAGGGAAAAAATCTTAGTTCCCATGAAACATACAGGATTGTAGACCAAAAGAGTGTCCTTACATTTAGACATGCTGTACATTATGTAATACAGTTTTATCATTTGATTAAACCCTAATCAAAATACTACCTTTTAAACTGTTCATCATTTGGGACAAAATAGATTAGATTTCTTAACATGTTCTAACTTATTTTCATTTTATTAGGATTATTTTTTAATGAAAATCATGCAGTAAAATGGATGGTTAATTATTGTGACATGGTCTCTATGTTTGTACAGTAGGAAATAGTAATGCAATGTAATGCAGTGTAATGCATGAATTACATACATTTTTGTGACAGTAATGCATTGACTTACCATTACATGTAATGCAAAAATTGGTGCATTACACATTACATTGAATTACTTGAAAATATGTAATGCATTGCAATGCGTTACCATTACTCATTAGCATTACCCATTAGCATTACCCCATGCCTGGTTGAAATGCACTATGAAGAAACACATGTGCTTGATTTTGAAAAAACCAAATTGATCAAAATTTAAAAGGGTTATTTAAGAAAAACGATACCCCCTCCCCTTAAAGGAAAATTTATCATCAGGAAACCTCGGGTGATTTCGGAAGAATGGTTTGTCATTGTTTGAAATCTTCAACGGATTAAATAAAGTGCATCTTTGCTAGTATTAAAATATTATTAAACTTCATTTGTTAGTTGCAATGTGTGAGTTTTGTGTTTCACTGTCTGTGCGTTGTCAGAGGCCTTATTTGGGGTTGATAATTTGGCAAGCAAAGATTTAAATGGTCTGAAGATTTGTTTTAACTCGTCAAGGGTAGTGGTGTAACTTAGGCTTTAGACACCGTAAAATTTTTCATCACTGAAATGAAAACAACCTGTTGCTGTTGCTTGTTCTTTAAAACATACTATTAGTCCACGTTTATATAGTTAATTTTCCTTGAAAATTCCAGTCTTGCAGTAACTTTTTAAACAGAAAACTTGATGTTGAAGTTCAGGTTACTTATAGAAAGGGAGATAATCATAACAAACTGCTGTGGGATAACACTGTTATCATTGAGAAAAAACTACAACATTACTTTTAAGAATGAATTCTTTTATTCAGGTGACATTTGGAGGTCTTAAGAATATGCATTTAATCTGGTATTCAGTTCAAATAGTACTGACTTGGTGGGGATTTTTATGCCCCTCCAATGAATGTGGAAGGGGCATATAGTGTTACCCCTGTCAGTCTGTACCTCCATACCTCTGGTTAAGTTTTGGGTTTAAGTACATTTCTAAGAAACTGTAAGAGGTATAACAATAATAGTAGGTCAGTAGGTAGATATTTGATAGTACGACAGAGTTCACTAGGTAGTTTGACTCTTTGACCTTCATTTCATGCTTAAGTTACTCTGGTTAAGTTTTGTGTTAAAGTCCATTTCTCAACAACTACACATTATAGGACAATGATGTTTCATCAAATTAATTGCCTTGATGAGTACTACCCAAATCATTGGCAATTAGGTGGCTTTGACCTACATTTTATGCTTCAGTGACTTTGGTTAAGTTTTGTGTTAAAGTTCATTTCTCAACAACTACACATTATAACACAATGATGTATCATCAAATTTATTGCCTCGATGAGTACTACCCAATCATTGACAATTAGGTGGTTTTGACTTACATTTTACGCTTCAGTGACTTTGGTCAAGTTTGCGTTAAAGTCTGTTTCTCACCAACTACACATTATAAGACAATGATGTTTCATCAAATTAATTGCCTTGATGAGTACTACCCAAATTATTGACAATTAGGTGGCTTTGACCTACATTTTAGGCTTCAGTGACTTTGATTAAGTTTTGCGTTTAAGTCTATTTCTCAACTACTATGTATTTTAGCATCATGATATTTCACTGTAAGATTCATCTAAAAGAGATCTGCACATTTCACCAACAATTTGGTGCCCATGACCTACATTTTATGGTTGAATGACTTTCGTTAAATTTTGCATTTCATCACAATTTGGTAACATGGAACTAATTTTATTAATTATAATGATTCACTTGGGTAAATCTGTGCAATAAATTTATTGGCGGGGCATCCGTGTCTTATAGACACATTCTCTAGTTATATGTTGTGACTGTGCTATTTATTTTTAAAAATTTTCGATATTTGTAACAGTGTTTGATAGTTAACAAGTGTGGATAGTATACTGCACACTTTTACCAAGTCTACTTAAATCTTTGAAAGCAACCTTATGCACTTTGATTGTGTAGTTCTCATTGGAAATTCAAAAAGTTTGATTATTGTGATCAACATGTTGGATTAAATGCTAAATTCATTAAGTAGATACATGTTCATTTTTATACATGTGCTTTTATGTTTTATTTTAGAATTTTGACCATATGGTGCTACAACCAAATAATAAGCAAGTCAATGAAAAGAAGAAAAAAGATGCATTTAAAAAGCTGGTATCTGACATAATAGGGGTATGTATACTGTCTTCATTAAACTGGTATCTGACATAATAGGGGTATGTATACTGTCTACATTAAATCTAATCTTTGATACAGTTAAGAATTACATACGGTAAACAGGAATGCTTATATAGGCTGAAATTAAATTGAGTTTAATTTGAATTTTATCACATTATAGCTATCCTCAAAATTAGGAAAGCTAAAAGTGAGCTATGAGTTGATCCAACATTTACTACAAAACAAAAAAGGAAGTGAAGGTGAAAAAGAGTCAAAGTCTGAACTATGTTTTAGGGATACTAATTTTTTGTTTGAGTCCTCTTATATCTGTCTCAAAGAAGAAGACTCATAAATGCTATTAGTTTTTTTTATACTCCCGCTCCCCATCCGGGATAGAGGGTATACTGTTTTCCGTCTGTGTGTGCGTGAGTGGGTGGGTGTGTGTGTGGGTCCGTCCGTAACACATTTTCGTCGCATTGATCTCAGCAATGGTAAAAGGTACAGATCTGAAATTTTGTCAGAAGCTTTGTATGATCATGCCATATTGTGGGATGTATTTTCAGACCTGTGCAAATGCTACTTCCTGTTTACCACTTTATAGTAAATTTTTTACTCTTTATATCTATATATTGAAATTTTTCGTCAAGGATCTATCAGTTTGTGTATGAGATATTTGGTCTTAAGCTTTGGTATGATGAGTTGTACTGTGTCTCAACTTTTCAAGTCCGTCACTCACCTACTTCCTGTTTGCTGATAACTTCATTTTTGCCATTATAGCCATATATTGAAAATTTTTGTCAAGGATTTCTCAGCTTGTATATGTAGAAATGATTTCATATTTGGTCTTAAGCTTTGATATGATGAGTTGTACAGTGTCTCCCGTTTTCAAGTCTGTCACTCATCTACTTCCTGTTTGCCGATAACTTTGATTTTTTCCATTACAGCCATATACATGTATTGAAATTTTTCCTCAAGGATTTCTCAGCTTGTGTATGTAGAAATGATTTGATATTTGGTATTAAGCTTTAGTATGATGAGTTGTACCATGACTCCCCTTTTCAAGTCCGTCACTCATCTACTTCCTGTTTGCTGATAACTTTGATTTTTTGCAGTTATAGCCATATTTTGAAATTTTTCGTCAAGGATTTCTCAGCTTGTGTATGCAGTAATGATTTGATATTTGGTCTGAATCTTTTATTATGATGAGTTGTACTGTGTCAAGGATTTCTCAGCTTGTGTATGAAGTAATGAGCAATGATCAGGGGTATAATTAGACGCCATTCGGCGGCAGCTCTTGTTTTCTATATGACCGCAAAAATTTTGCGTTCATATTATGGTATGGTGCAGTCGTCAGCATCTGTGGCCAGCATAACTTTGTTTCTAGTGCACAGATCATCTTCAAATTTCAGTATGAGGTTTCTTGGCATAAGGTTAAATCTGGGTTTTAATTTCAGGTTTGTGGCCCCACCCCTTTCAGAAAAAGGGGCCAAAAAGGGGTAAAATTGGGTATTTTCGTGTCTGTGGACAGCATTACTTTGGTTCCAGTGAACGGATCATTTTCAAATTTTAGTATGATGTTTCTTAGCACATGCTTTAGCCCAGGTCGTAATTTTATGTTCCTGGCCCCGCCCGTTTTAGAAAAAGGGGCCAAAAGGGGTTAAATTGGTTGTTTTCACATATTTGACTGTAGAATCTTTATTATTTATCGGATTTTAATGGGGTCTTTCAAAAAACTCCTTAGAAAATTTCCAATCCAAAGTTTGCCAACGGATTTCACGTGGCATGAGATAAATGGGGCCCAAAAGGGGCGAATTTCAAAAATTTCATTATTTTATTTTTAGTCCGATTTTGATGCAGGTTTTTTCAAAGCATTCCTTATGAAAAATTAACATAACCTACTACTATAAGTTTTTTGGTAACTTGTTTCCTTACCAAGCTATGAGGGGCTGAAGGGGGCCAAAATTGCAAAATTTTATTTTTCATCGCATTTCGATGGGATTTTTAGCTTACCTCACGAAGTGGGGGGGGTAGCTTATGTGATAATGTCAGCGTTGGCGTCCACGTCCGGTTAGGAAGAATGGTTAAAGTCCATTCCTGCTTACTGACATGTCCCACATCAGCCATACTGGTATGCATGATGCATCTTTGGCAACAACAATGCATGCATCAGATGCTGTCTGTGACCTACATTTTACGCACGAGTGACTTGGTTAGGTAGAATGGTTTAAGTCCATTCCTGCTTACTGACATGTCCCACATCAAGCATATTGGTATGTATGGTGCATTTTGGGATGAGAACAACAATGCATGCTTCGGATGCTGACTGTGACCCATATTTTATGCATGAGCGACTATTAAGTAGAATGGTTAAAGTCCATTCCCGCTTACTGACATGTCCCTCATCAACCATATTGGTATGTGTGGTGCATTTTGGGAAGACAACAACAATGCATGCTTCAGATGCTATCTGTTACCTACATTTTACACATGACTGACTTTTTAGGTAGAATATTCAAAATCTATTCCCACTTACTGATATGTCCCACATCAACCATGTTGGTATGTGTGATTCATTTTAGGATGACAACAACAATGCGTGCTTCGGATGCTGACTGTGACCTACAATTTATGCATAAATGAATCTGTTAAATAGAATGATTATAGTCCATTCCTGTTAACTGACATGTTTAAATGTGACAATGCTGCGCAACGAGGTGAGCTTAGCAGGCTGTGGCTGCTTTCTGTTTTTCTTTGGATTCCTCTTGATATAAGCTTTCAGTAGTGTGTCAACGGATTTAGAGTAGCTCTTACCGTTTCCGAGCTATAAGGGTTCAAAGGGGCCACAACTACAAATTTGCAGATTGCCTGAAATTTTTATTTTTCAACGGATTACGATGGGATTTTTTTCTTTGGATTCCTCTTGTTACAAGCTTTCAGCAGTATGCAATGGATTCGGCATAGCTCTTACCATTTCCGAGCTATAAAGGTTCAAAGGGGCCAAAACTACAAATTTGCAGATTACCTAAAATTTTTATTTTTCATTGGATTTCGATGGGATTTTTTTTCTCTGGATTCCTCTTGATACAAGCTTTCAGTGAAATGTCAACAGATTTGGTATAGCTCTTACCATTTTCAAGCTATAAGGGTTCAAAGGGGCCACAACTGCAAATTTGCAGATTGCCTGAAATTTTTATTTTTCATCGGATTTCAATGGAATTTTTTCCTTTGGATTCCTCTTGTTACAAGCTTTCAGCAGTATGCCAACAGATTTGGCGTAACTCTTACCATTTCCAAGCTATAATGGTTCAAAGGGGTAAAAACTACAAATTTGCAGATTACCTAAAATTTTTATTTTTCATTGGAATCGATGGGATTTTTTTATCTGGATTCCTCTTGATACAAGCTTTCAGTGAAATGTCAACAGATTTGGTGTAGCTCTTGCCGTTTTCGAGCTATAAGGGGTTGAAGTGGCCAAAACAGCAAATTTGCAGATTACCTAAAATTTTTATTTTTCATCAGATTTCGATGGTTTTTTTATCTTTGGATTCTTCTTAATATAAGCTTTCAGTGGTATGTCAACAGATTTGGCATAGCTGTTACCATTTCTGAGCTATAAAGGGTCAAAGAGGAATCATAAGGAGTCATATGGGCTAATTTTTATTTTCCCTAGTTTGTGTCCAGCTAATTACTGGGTCAGTCTCCTTATTGCGTCCATCTAATTATTGTGTCAAGCTCTTTATAGTATGTCCATACTCGCTTTAAATTACACTTTTTCAAAATTCAGTGGTCGACATGCTGCGGTTGTATCATGCTGCGCTCAGCGTAGCCCTTTATTTTTTTTTTTCAACAATGCAATTTTCAATTAATTTACACATAAAATCACAGTCCTCTCATGTAAAAATACCGCAATGCTAATTCCACTGTCATATCATTGATAACTTCAGTTGAAACAGACTGTATGATAAAAAAAGATCTACATGTGATGATCAGCCAAATAGTACAGCACCAGAGTTGTTCACCACTATGGATTTTCTGTATTTTTCTATGAATTTTCAAATAAAAATTAAAATTATGGATTCACATTGCAAATATACTGATTATTCATAAACCTAGTAATAAAACACTCATATTTACAAACTTGGGCAATCAGTTTTAAAATATAAAATATTTGCTTAAAACCAAACAAACAATTGATATTGGTCACCTGTGAAAACAATGACAGAGAAAAATGGCTGATAAGAAAGATAATATGATCGCTGATGAAATAACAACAAAAAAGTGTGCTTATTATGGACAATTACGTTTATTTTGTCAACCATATTCATTGCTTGGTTATACATAGAGAAGTTATTCACATAAACAAAGAATAGTTTCTGTCATTTGTTTTATATACGGGAAAGTTTGTGTAATACATTTGTACTTGTTTCAAAATATTTGTATATATATATTTACAGAAGAGCATTGGTGAGATGTTCAGAAGAGAAATTCATTATAAGAACCTTCCAGTTTTATTTACAAGTTTTAGGAAGAAAAATCAACCATTAGATGCCATAGAACCAATAAATATGGGACTCTGTGATTTATTTAATCCATCAAATGGAACATCCTAAATTATTGTCTGTGATACTTCCATAATATTGTCATAATGAGTTGGAGAAATACAAAGAAAATATGTGTTTTTCAGTCATTCATTGTTTGTTCAATTCCTTATACCTATTAACCCTCCCACAGTACAAGAGTCTCCCACAAACTTGCCAAATATTACACATAAGAAAAGACTCCCTCCAAGGAGACTAAAATCTCCTACAAAGAAAAAGTATCCCATATTCTCCCACATTTAAAAAAAATAGCAAATTAAATACAAAATAACTTTTATGTTCTATCAAATATATATACTGAAAACAATTACCGTGAAAGTTATTTTACTCCTGGGTTTCAAAGTAGGTAGTTATGCAAAAAATTATTTCTTCTGGCACTTTTGAATTTGTGGTTTGATGGCGTTTTAATTACAAATTTTGTGAACATTTGT
>MJUU01027734.1:9708-19715 GCA_002080025.1 Modiolus philippinarum
ACTGTAAAAACCTTGTGGAAACTGAAATACATTTTGTTTTGCATTGCAAATGTTTCAAGGAAATTAGGGAAAGATGTGCTAATGATTTAAATAATGATAACAGTATATCTGATGAAGAATTAATAAAAAAATACTCCTTAACCCACAAAATTTACAAGAAACTAAAGGTAAAATGAAATGTTCACTAGACGTGACGTCGAGTTCAAAAATATTTAAGTCTCCTTCCTCAGATGTTGAATATACTAGACACATTTGGATACTCTTTTTCTTTTTCTTTTTTTTTTATTTCTATATTGCTGTATTTTTATTGTATATCTTTCTTGTATGTTGTTGCTTATAAATGATCACGAATCACATGTTGTATCACTGTGCTATGTCCAATAAAGTTATTTGAATAATTCCCCGAAGTTAAAATGGAAAATCGGGAACGGTCCCGAAAATAGTCCCACCCCCTTCCGTTTATTAAAAAATCCATTTATGGATATCCTAATTTCTCGTTTAGCATGCTGTCAAATGGTAGCACAGTCACATGAATTTCAGTTAAAAAAAGCGATTGGGGTACAGTGATTGTAGTTTATATAAGTGTTAAGGTATTTTGCTACGACCATAAACATTTCATGCTGAAATGTTTATGTCTTGAACTGTAATATGACTTCTTCATACGTTTATTTCCAGTAAATAATGGAAATTTTTGTTCTCCCCTTGTCTAAAAATAATCTGATTTTCATATAATTTTTAAACACACACCAATTTGTATGAGAATGATACATATAACTGTCAATTCCCATGGCGACTTTCTGTCATTGATTCTGTAATTCGTGTAACGTTATATGCGCATAAAATTTTTAATATGTTTATATAAAGAACTAAGATAACTAAATTTATCCTGAACTTCAAGCCGTTTAATTAATTATTTTATCATGGTAACGAGGAAAAGGGAAGTAAGTCAAATTTTTATTTGATAGAACATTCGAGGTTGTCTCCCATACCTGTGCGTGGATGAGTCTGTTCGTGGATCGGAAGATGTTGGACCCCACTCTGTAGAAGGGGATTTTTCATAGCGTTTGTTTCAATTTAACTCTGCATAATGATTCACGACAATCTATTTTAATCTTATGATCTATTTATATCTACATTGCCATGCTATGCTATCTATTTATAACTGTAACAATTGAATTTTACCTTTTTTTTACACATTGCTTACTAAACTGTTTTGACAAAGTATTTTATTACAGAAATAGCATTGTTATAGTTTCATAAAGTCGATATATCTATGTGGTATGTATAACGTACAAATAAATTGTCTACTGGTCAATATTAATCAATAAATTATCATTTGTACCCAAGGGCCACTCGACAAATGGTTGCTATATTGGAGTATCCTTGTCTGTCGTCCGTCTGTCGTTCTGTCAGATTTTTTTTCTTCATAAAATTATTGTCTCTGCTTGAAGGTATTTATTTGAAATCAAGTGTTTGAAATTCGGCATGCTGTTGTGTTGTAATGTCTTAATTTTTAATGCTCTCCAATACAAACTTTCTGCTGGACGGCTCTTTGAATTTTTACTGCAATTGTCATAATAGTGGAATTTTCGTCATAAAAATTCCCAGTTCTCCTTGAGGGAATTTATTTGAATTCTGGTATGCTGCTTTGTTTAAATGGGTTGTGCGTTGTACATGTAAGTATTTTTTAATGCGCTCTGATGTCAACTTTCTGTTTGATGGAACTAATTTTACTTTATTGTTCAGAGTGAAATTCTCGTAACAATTGTCTCGGCTCACCCTGAAAAGATTCATTTGAAATTTGGTATAGATGCTTTGTCTTAATGAGTTGTGCGTTTGAAGCAGTTTATAATGCTCTCTGATATCAACTTCTTGTTTAGCGGACTTCGAATTTTCACTGTATTCGTCATAATATTGAAATTTACGTCACAAGCTTTGTGAATTCAAAATTGAGGGATTCATTTTCAGACATGTGGATAATTACATTATTATTGATTATTTCTTGACGATCACTGTGTCTACATTTGTATTGACAAACATACAACAAGTAGAATTATAATATATATATATATATATATATATATATATTNATACATGTTTAATTTTGAAACAGAAACTGGAATGTATCAGATATACCAAGAAATAACAGGATTTATTAATTCTGTAGCTCAAATGAAAATGATAGTGAATTTCTTGTTAAATAGTATATATAAATCCGGGATATAAATATGCTAGAAACTACTTGTCCCATCGAGGGTAATATTGCAATTATACTTTTGAATGACTTGAATTATACTTTTGAATGACAATGCTTGATTCGTGGCACTAAAATACACACATATACATACACTCATTAATTACATTATTTTACCTTGAAGATATTACACAAATAGTTATTTTTTCTTATATGCTTATTGATGCATGCAATAACAAATATATTGCGATATTAAAACAGCTATTCATTCTGATCTGAAACAACCTATTTGGAGACACTGTATCATGCATTAGAACAAAACGTGGGCTTACAATTAAAAATCGGTTAGCGGTAGAATTAATTACTTATGCACCGCACCATATGTTTGTGACTTAACATAATATCGTTTCCAAGATATGAAACTATTTACTTTCAATTTCCAAGCAATATTTGCAACACTGTCACTATTCACCGTCCCGTCCATGAATAATTCTAACTAAAGTTTTCAATTATACGCTAAGCAACAAATATGTATACCTGTACTAGCAACAAACATGAACATAGATATCGGTTATATACATGTTTCTTCAAGTGTTTGCGACACGTCTCAGGTTTCTCTTTGATGATCTAATAATCTTATATCAGTTACAGAAAGGAACATTGGCAATATATTGAATTACATGTATAAATAGTAACTAAAATTGTTTTGGTTAGAAAACAAATTATGAGGACACACTGAGCTTCACATGTCGACTTAAAGGGTAATTACGTGGCGGTGAGTGGGGTGTGCCCCAGACAATTTGGTGAGTGAGGCCCTCCCCACTCATTTGGCGGGATGTGCAAGATGAAGACGGGACACGTTGGCCCACACGATTGACATGAGTTATATTTTGGATTTATTTCTCCTGTGGTACCACAGAGATTGGTTAAGTTGGCCTGGTTTGCATGAGATTTTAATATGGCCTTCTAGGTATGATATTTAAATGTGGCCTCCATTGCCTACCGAAGGGGCCGGTTTCTGAATCGGTACCGATTCGGAACCTGGGTTAGGAATTCTTTGATATTACCAGAGAGTTTAAGGTAAATATATGCGATTGTCTGGGGAGCGTGTCCTGGAGATATCTCTAGGGTCCAAAGAGGATTGTAGCTTTCGCTGTCACCAGCGAAGCACGGACCTGCCCTACAGTTCTATAAATGACACCAGTAACTAAAGACCTGGCGTTGGGTGCATAGTATCTGACTGTAACCATGTCGGCGGTTCGTCATCTTTATCATGCTACATCACGCTCACGCACTTTAATACTGTAGCCATATTCATCCAATCGATACCAGTGTTGTTTTATACCAAAACAATGAATCTTTGATTAATCACGTTTATTGTTTAAAGATAAACGGATTTAATAAAAATGAATTGTCTGACTTTTGAATCCGGAAACAGGCTCGCTCCGGATTGCACCCGGTGTTTATATACACACTCTATCACACACCATTAGTTAATCAATCCCAACAACAAGCACATGGTAAAAAAATTCTCACCCACCACCCCATAATCACCTTTTGCCTAGGTCACAATGTAGAGATACCTTCTGCTGCTGTTTGTTTGTATATTTCAGATTGGTTGCCATTGACAGGAACTAGAGCCCGCCATCGATGACAAATTCTCAAATACGATGAACAGTATACAGGAAGGAAATAAAATTCAATGATCTGAACCGAAGTGGGCATACCTTTCAGTAACACTGACGAGTGTTTTTCATTCGCTTGGAACTAAGATATTTGATCTTCGTCGATAATCTAACTTGCCAAGAAACTTTTAATTTTGCACCAAACTGAAAAAGAATCGAAGAAAAAGATTCCTAACCATATGGATACGAAGGAAAGCACTTAGCACACTTGGAGTTCATTGTTGAAATATCTTTCCGCTTTAACACTGTAGTTACAAATCCACACTTTTATGGGTTTTTTGATAATTACCAATAGAACTTTGTACATTTAAGTTCTACGAACGAGAACATACTGTTGGCCTTTGATACATGCTTCCGAGCGAGGCAATTGACAGTTACAGATACAAATGAGATCTTATAGACAAGGGTTCTCTTACAAGAAAATCGCACGTAAGACTGGAACATAATTATGTAACTTTTTCAACGGTTTAGTACTTTGTTTTGCTTAATTTCTGTCGAAATATATTGATGATCTAACATTTTCAATAAGACGAGTATGCCATCTAAATGCGGACGATATAATCTAACTATGAGTTTAGTTCTATTATTTTTAAGAACGCTCATAAACAATCATATTTTAATTAATTTACTACTGTTATCAGAAATATAATAATTATTGTTAAATGATTTGAAAAATAAAACCGTCACAGTTTTGGATGCATCGTTGGCGGGATGTGGCAAGATGAAGACGGGACACGTTGGCCCCCACAATTGACGTGAGCTATATTTTGGATTTACCACAGGGATTGGTTAAGATAACCTGGTTTGCATGAGATTTTAATATGGCCTTCAAGGTATAATATTTAAATGTGACCTTCTTTGCCTACCAAAGGGGCCGGTTTCTAAATCGGTACCGATTTGGAACCTGGGTTAGGAATTCTTTGATATAACCAGAGAGTTTCAAGTAAATATAAGAAGAGAGAAGAGAGAAATAATAATAAAGAAATAAACCAAAAACAAAATATCGCCCTAGTTTATCTTGGGTGGCTTAATAACAAAGAATTAAAGTAAAATAAAATGTCGTTCTGACTTTGCCTCTGGTGACACAATGTACTATATTGTTGTTTCGGAAAATTATGCCTAAACTGCAGCACCAGGCCTCGAAGCTAAGATACAGCAAAATTCGAAAGACATGCGCGTTTCATAAAACGGCCTAAACAAACAATGTGCACGATCTTGGTGTTATCTGTCTATCAATCGTACGTCAATCATATGCAATTCAATTGATATTCACCGATCGAATCGGGCGTTCTGTACGTCAATCAATTATCTGTCAAATCTGTTTATTCTTTGTTGGGTTATTTAGATTTCTTTTGTGTAAAGCTTAAAAAATTAAAAAAAAAATATTTGTACGACGATCCGAAGCTAATTTATCGAAAAGCCGTTATCAATAGTATGAAATATGTTAAGACAGATTTGATTTAGAAGTTTTGAAATTCTTGAAACAGTTTTTATTAGTTCGCCTCAACGAAGTTGAGGGGTACTATTGGAGTACCCCCGGCGTCCGCGTCCGTGTCCGCGTCTTCGTCCGCGTCCGCATTGAGGTATATATCTTGGTAACTATGAAGGTAGGGTCATCAAACTTTGTGTACAGATGCATCTTGGGCTATCTCACAGCCTCCAGGAAAATTAGGACTCTTTGACCTATATTTTCCGCTTGACTGGTTTTCATTTAATTTAAGGTCCGAGTTGATATCTTAGTAACTGTACATGGTAGGATCATCTAACCTTGCATATGCATGCACCTTTGGGGGTAGGTCAGCATCCAGGCAAAATTAGGTCACTTTGACCTATATTTTTCTACATGATCGACTACATTCAAGTTTACGTCCGAGTTCAGATACTCAAGTTTACGTCCGAGTTCAGATCTAAGTAACTGTACATGGTAAAATCATCTAACCTTGCATGTGCATGCATTTTTGGGGGTAGGTCAGCATCCAGGCAAAATTAGGTCACTTTGACCTATATTTTTCTCATGATTGACTTACATTCAAGTTTACGTCCGAGTTCAGATCTAAGTAACTGTACATGGTAGGATTATCTAACCTTGCATGTGCATGCATCTTTGGCGGTAGGTCAGCATCCAGGCAAAATTAGGTCACTTTGACCTATATTTTCCGCATGAATGACTTACATTCAAGATTATGTCCGAGTTCAGATCTAAGTAACTGTACATGGTAGGATCATCTTCCATGCATGTACATGCATCTTTGGGGGTAGGTCAGCATCCAGGCAAAATTAGGTCACTTTGACCTATATTTTCGCATGATCGACTTACATTCAAGTTTACGTCCGAGTTCAGATCTAAGTAACTGTACATGGTACAATCATCTAACCTTGCATGTGCATGCATCTTTGTGGGTAGGTCAGCATCCAGGCAAAATTAGGTCAATTTGACCTATATTTTCCGGATGATTGACTTACATTAAAGTTTATGTCCGAGTTCAGATCTAAGTTACTGTATATGGTAGGATCATCTAACCTTGCATGTGCATGCATCTTTGGGGGTAGGTCAGCATCCAGGCAAAATTGGGTCACTTTGACCTATATTTTCAGCATGATTGACTTACGTTCAAGTTTACGTCGGAGTTCAGATCGAAATAACTGTACATGGTAGGATCATTTAACCTTGCATGTGCATGCATCTTTGGGGATAGGTCAGCATCCAGGCAAAATTAGGTCACTTTTCCGTTTATGTCCGAATTCAGGTCTCGGTTACTGTACATGGTTAGATCATCTAGCCTTTGTATACATGCATAAGGGATGATAAATGAGCACCCTTGCCAAATAGGGTTTCTGTGTCCATGTGCCATAACGAGGCGAACTTTGTAATCATTGATTACCCTTGTTTAGGATTTCAGAACTATTTATTTTAATTTTAAATCATGTCCCAAAATCCTGACAATCATTCACCACTTTCCAGTTTCAAGGTTGGAAAATATTTATGAAGACTTTTAAAGAGCCCGTATTTCCGCTTTTCATGGGCTAAATTTTCAGCGGTTCCAGCGGCACGTCCTATATACTTTCCCGGCTTCCCGTTTACTTTTTTGTCACGATCCCGTTTTCCGTTTGCCTAAGAAAAGCAATCCTACTTCCCGCTCATACCTGATTCTGATTATACCCCTTTTTCAAGCTTTTGATGGCGGTATATCGTGACAAACCTTTTGCACTGCATATAAACATGGATGTTTGTATACATCACCCGAGTGCTGTGTAGATATATTTATTCAAATTCATGCGCCACGGGCATTTATTCTTGCAGAGGAAGAACGGCAATAAGATCACCCTTTGCACGTCTCAGACATGTATATAATTTGTACAAGTATTTTGTTTCCTTTTGTTTTGTTTTGTTTGTTTGTTTGTTTTTTTATGGTTTATTTATTTATTTTTTGTTTTTGTTTTTCTTGTTTTTCCTTTTTTTGTTTATTTACGCCCACATTTTATATTATTTTGTCAATATTGATACATTCTGTTTTAAACAAGAATTTGAATGTTTGGAATATTATGTAGAAAAAAAATAGTAAGTAATAGATATAAAACTGTAAAAACATTGTTCCCCTATACACTATTAAACGAAAAGGATGTTTGCGGCAATGTGTTGTTACCTATGGATCCAGCTTTCGGAAATCGAGTATTCAGATGAGGTGCAAGAAAAAGAAATTCAGTCGATGTTTTGGCCAGTTTTGTCAATTTTCGCCTTAATTCTACACGAAATAAAAAAAAAAATCCAGAAAAATAGGTGCCGACCTTTGGAACCTCTTCCGGATCCGCCATTGTGCCAAATTACTGATATAATAAGAATCAATAATAATACTGAATAAAACAAAAATCGCACCTTTACTTTTTAATATTTCTGTTTATAATTGTACTCGTGGTATTTTTCATTCTAAGAATGAAGATTTTATTAAACTCTCTGACAGTGTATACTGTAACAAGAGGCAAATACAGATACATTAAAGTACAAGCAAGTTATCAAACAAAAACAGATAAACATAAAATCAATATTGCTCAATCATAAATTATAATACACATTAGGTCAAATCACATTCTGAAGACAACGTGAATAACATTCATATCGAGTAGACCGATATTATGCCGAGTGTGTACTTTTTAAATGCCGTGCGTAGATTCTAACAAAAGTTGAACTAAAGGATTATACATTTTTCTATTCCAAAGTGCAATAAGGTGATTTACATATGGATAGTAAATAAAGTGAAAATTTTAATACATATAAAGACATGAAGGATTTTTAAGATGGATATATTTCTTCGGAGAAGTAAACTTTTAAGATTTTCACGTAAATACAATGTGATATGTGAAGTACATGCCAAAACAAGATGTTTTTGAAGGAATCAACAGAAACAGACATTTCGTCTGGATTGAATTTCTGTATTTTTCTGTGTCTGCTGTTATGATCCATAGTGTATGTCGTAAGTTTTTCTTCTGTTTTGTCGTGTTTTTTATTTTTATTTCCTTTTTTATTTGTTTCGTTTTTGTTTTTGTTTTTTGTTGTTTTTTTGTAAAACACCAAATGTTTGCACCACAAGTAAACTTCAAGACCACCTGCATACAAGGCGGTATCATATTATTTTTTGTTACTCAAACCTAAATCCCGGGACCTGAACACTATCATGTCATAATTTTGGGTAATCTTCTTAATTTGTTATTATTTACGTAGAAGTGTTTGTATACAGACACCGGTCATTTTTTAATCTTTCGTAATGACATTCGGAAATACGACCAGCTCATTAATACGGAAGCCTTTTAGGGCCGTAAAATTTACTTTTTCTAATTTGATTTAACAGATTATTAATTTGATATAACAGATTACTAATTTGATATAACAGATTAATAATTTGATATAACAGATTTTTAATTTGATTAAACAGATTATTAATTTGATATAACAGATTATTAATTTGATTAAACAAATTATTAATTTGATATAACAGATTATTATAGTTTGATATAACAGATTACTTATTTGATATAACAGATTATTAATTTGATATAACTGATTACTAATTTGATATAACAGATTATTATATCAGCTGATGGAGGCCATCTTGGACGGACCTCGGGTCCAACGAATGTAATTCTGAAAGTAGACCATCTAATTACCATTCAATCAAAGTTTGATCTTAATTGGCCAAATAGTTTCGGATGAGAAAATTTTGCATTGTTTTTCTCTTAAGGTCCTATATGAAAACTATGTCCGCTGATAGCGGCCATATTGGATGGACCTCAGGTCCAACGGATAGAATTCTGAAAGGTGGACATCTAAGGAACATTCAATCAAAGTTTGGCTCCAATTGGCCTCAGTAGTTTCAGACGAGATTTTTCATTGTGTTTCCCATAGAGTCCTATATAAAATTCAATCTGAAAGATATTCCAAGAAGATTTAGTCTGAATTAGCCATGGAGTTTTAGGGGAGAGGATTTTTAACAATTTTTTTGGCAGAATTTTCCATTTCAAGCCATGGCGGCCATCTCGGTTGGTCGGCGGATTCATCGGATATAATTCTGGAAAGGGGCCCACATAAGAACATTCCTGCCAAGTTTGGTACTTATTTTGCCTATTGATTTCGTAGGAGAGGATTGAAATGTGAAAAGTTAATGGACGATGGATACTTCAAGGCGGCAAAAGCTCATACGACCCTTTGGGTCAGGTACAAAAAAATAGGAGATACTTATGTAACATAAGGCCACCATTTTATTTTTACTTGGATTACGGAATCCTTTTTGAGATTTTTTTTTAATCCAAGTTAATATAAAAGGGTGGCCTTATTTTACATGAGTATCTTCTATATTTACTTAAGGTTTCTTATAGAAAGTCACTTTCTACTCAACTTGAATGCATTGATACTGATTATTTGTTAATGGCTGATTAGGAGTCCTCTCATTTTCTTAACCTGTATAAAATCTGGCTATATTATAATTAAGACCATTTGATATTAAACTATTATTATTATATTTTCCAATGGAGAGGGAGGTATACTGTTTTACCATTGCCCGTTATTCCATCTGTCCGTTTCGTCCGTCACACAGTTTCTTAACATTTTTCTCAGCCTCTATAAATTGTAGCTCGCT
>MJUU01027735.1:23168-33965 GCA_002080025.1 Modiolus philippinarum
TTTTTTTTGAAAGGGGGTTTTATAATGACGAGGAATCCGATATGGGAGTTCGTTTGGGAGACTTTTGTGTTTCGCTTGCGAACACAGTTATAACTTGTTATTATTATTCTTCCATCTTTCTTTCTTCTCGTCCGGATAAAGTTGTCCGAAGCAGATCTCAGAGACCATTGGACCTACAGGTTTCAAACTTGGTAGCATATTAGCCCTATGTATCTAGATGTGCAATCATTAAAACTTTTTTGAAGGGGGTCCATTAAGGGTACTTTTAGGGGTATTAAAAAGGGGTGGGGTAGTCCTATAGTAACCCTATGGGAAAATGAAATTTTGAATGATTTTCATTATATTTTTCACTGTTTCTCAAAAATTAGAAACACTAGCTCCATGAAACCTCATGGGAAAGTTGAGGATCATGTAAGGAAGGGTTCCACAGCATTGGAAATTTCAAAATAACTACCGTTGCTATGGAAACCATACCAAAAAATTGAAATTTTGGGAAAATAGTAGTTTCTGTTGAAAAAAGTATTTTAATTACAGCAATATGTATTACTTAGATTATAAGGGGAACCCCTGCCCAAATTTTTTAGGGGAAAGGGTCTGAAAGTGGCTGCAATTGACAAAAGAACACTTGGTTGTCATGGAAACAAAACCAGAAGGATATTTTTTGTTGAAAAATTGAGTTTTCTGATAAAAATAAGGATTTTTGAGAAATATATATTACATAGCTTATAAGGGGAACCCCTGCCCAAATTTTTTTTTTTGGAAAGGGTCTGAAATTGGTTGCAATGGACAAAAGAGCACTTTATTGCCATGGAGACAAAACCAGAAACATATTTTTTGTTGAAAAATTGAGTTTTCTGATAAAAAAGGAATTTTCGGAAATATGTATCACATAGCTTATAAGGGGAACCCTGCCCCAATTTTTTTTTTTGAAAAGGGTCTGAAATTGGTTGCAATGGACAAAAGAGCACTTGGTTACCATGGAAAGAAAATCAGAAGCATATTTTTTGTTAAAAAATTGAGTTTTCTGATAAAAAAGGAATTTTCGGAAATATGTATCACATAGCTTATAAGGGGAACCCCTGCCAAAATTTTTTTTTGAAAGGGTCTGAAATTGGTTGCAATGGACAAAAGAGCCATTGGTTACCATGGAAAGAAAACCAGAAGCATATTTTTTGTTGAAAAATTGAGTTTTCTGATAAAAAAATAAGGAATTTTGAGAAATATATATTACATAGCTTATAAGGGGAACCCCTGACCAAATTTTTTTTTTGGAAATGGTCTGAAATTGGATGTAATGGACAAAAGAGCACTTTGTTGCAATGGAAACAAAACCAGAAACATAATTTTTTTTTTGGAAAATCAGGTTTTCTGACATAAAAGGAGTAATTTTGAGTTATGTTTTACATAGGTTATAAGGGGAATCCCTGCCCAAATTTTTTTTCTTGAAGGAGTCTCGTAATGCCTTGAAGTCCGATATGGGAGTTCGTTTGGGAGACTTTTGTGTTTCGCTTGCGAACACAGTTATCACTTGTTATTATTATTTTCCTAGAAAAATTTTGTCCACGCGAGTTCTCAGAGTTGCCTGAACAGAACCACTTGATACTTGGCACAAAGTTGGAACACCATGTGAAGTTATGCATGACGGTGAAAAAATTTTCAAAATGGCCGCCATTTCCAAGATGGCCGCCATTTTACGTCAAAATTTCAACTTTGTCGGATTTCAATGAAAATTGATTTGTAGGTAGATTTTGACGCTGCAAACAAGATGGGAGCATCGAATTGGCTGCCGGGGGCGACATCAGCTATTGCTTGCAATTGCAAATCTAGTTCTCATTATTATTCTTCCTCTCTTTCTTCCGTCATTGAACTTGTCCCACCAAATTCTCAGAGACCATTGGTCCAATCTTAACCAAACTTCACAGGATGATGGAACCCTACCCTAAGATGTGCATTCCAGTCTTGGAATTTTCAAAATGGCCGTCGTTGCCATGGAAACTGAAAAAAGGTGGGAAAATTAAAAGTGCTCCGAATGGGATGAAATTTTACAGGAAGGATGTGTAAGAAGTGGATAACATGTTTTGAGGTTGAACATTTTCAAAATGGCGACCGTTGCCATGGAAACTAAAAAAAGGCGGGAAAATTGAAAATGCTCCAATCTGCATGAAAATTTACAGAAACATTGTTCGAGAAGGGTAGAAGATATTTTGAGGTCAAAAAATTTCAAAATGGCGGCTGTTGTCATGGAAACTCAAAAAAGGCGGGAAAATTCAAAGTTTATCAAACTGCTTGAAATTTTACATAATAGTTGTATAGAAAATGTAGAACTAATTTTGGGAGTTAGAATTTGCAAGGATGCTGATCAATGGGAGGTTTGGGCGACTTTTGTGTTTCGCTTTGCGAACACAGTTATTACTTGTTATTTTATGACTTTACTCTTGTTTTAATTGGAACGCAACGTTCGGTGTTTTATGGAAATTCCAGGTTTACACTATATTTACAGAATGTTATGTGACGTCAAATGAACCAATCACAATGCACAAATAATATCATAAAATAATAAAAGTAGATCTTATTTTCAATGTTTTGACACACTGGCACAGAAAAATCAATAGAAATAAAATTTTGAAAAACAAACAATATAAACAGAAATTAATTTTGAAAAAAAAAACAATATAATAAATTTTACAATAAAAACAAAAAACAAACTATAATAAAATAAACTCTTTGTAAATAAATAAAACTATTCTAAAATTAGATCAGATTAAGGTAAAATAAAACATGTCACATAAATGTAACAGTTTATAATATCCACCGTGAAATAAGTTCCTAAGGAACAAATTTCATAGTGTAGCAGAGTGTTTATTTTGTATATTTATCTTAAACTTGTAATTTATATTTTGTTCTATTTATAATAAAATACTCTATTAATATTTCAATTGAAAACGGTTTTACTTAATTTTGAAACGTAATTTCTGTCAAAGGTTAAATCCTTATGACGTATTTTACTTAAAGCTTATCTCTTGAATATTCATTTGGTCACGTTTGTGTTTTTGACAGTTTCATTGGTTAGTTCATTTTTCGCGGCTCTTGTGATTTTCTTTGTTTGACTTGGGCATATATACCAAAGATTTCGAACAGTGCAGTTGTGTTTTTCGTCATGTCTGATATTCTGATCTACCACTACTGATTTTCATACTTATTCTGGACATCGACATAATGACATTTAATGTAAGTTTCTTAACTTTATTAACAATCTCTTTTAATATTTTTCACGAATTAACACGGAAACTATCGGTGATAGAAAATCTACATTCTCGGACGTCTTGCATTTCGATCGCACTTAGGCATGTCTCTTTAACACTAGTATAAATGATGTATGAGCGGATTTTATGGAGTAAAATACATGATGAATCCAAGCCAATATTTTAAAGGCTGATTATAAAGTTATAATTGCCAAATAGTCAATTTGATATATTTTACCTGTATGTTTTAAATATACGAGCAGACGATATTTTTATACGTTTCTGTCTGAACTAGACACAGAGTTACCGTCCATTATTTTATGGGTTTTAGAAAAGAAATTATGAAAACAAAATAAGCCGTAGTTTTGTCTAGATTGTAACTCTTTTAACGTTACAAAATGTTTAGAATGTAACAGGAATACTTTCATGTAAATTATAATGCTGGTATAAGTAAATATGCAGTTTCTAGATATACATCGTACAAATTAATTGTTATAATTTATTGTATATAGATATTTGTAAAATACTGGACTAGCATTTTGAGTTTAGAATTATATTTATACATTTTGATTTACAGAATGGTATATATAGTCTCTAACATTGTTTCCAGTTTATTACGTATATTTCTCAACTCGAGATAGTTAAATTTTCACATTTTAAAGTTCGGGGTTTACCCGAGAACTTTAAAATGTGAAAATTTAACTATCGAGATGTGAGAAATTATCGTAATAAACCGGAAAACAATGTTAGAGAAAAAATCTCTAATTCCTACTCAATTTATTTGACGTAAAGCGATCTCCGTAGTCTCCAGTCTCAAGTATGCCGCCATTTTGTTGCTATCATCATTGCTATGTGTATCATTGCGCCTTTCATTGAAAGGGTGTTAAGTTTAATATTTTTGATAAAAATGTCATATTATCAATAAATCGAGACATCTTAGTCATAAAAATGCAAAAACCGTTTTGCTAGACAATGATGCAGGTGTTAATTTCATCAACATCCGGTTGCACTATTTCTAGAAACTGACACTGGTTGACCAATCAGCAAGTGAGATCAATTTCTAAACATGTTGATTATTAATTTCATCTAACATTATTTGGGAAGTATTTATTTTGAACAAGAATTAGAGAAATCTAGTTTACTACTGAATTTGAAGATGTAATTGCTGTTGCCATACTTAGTTGCCATACTTATCCTGTTACCAGTGTATATTTCACTCCACCATAGGTAGGTTTACATGATATTTTATACAACCTATGTTATTTAGAAACTCTAATTATTTCCCTTGAAAGTACTTTTTCGTTTATACTTTCAAGTTAATTTCTAGTTTGTTTTATAGAAATATTTCAACTATTAGAATGTTGTAAAAAGTATTAGTCATATAGTAAAGAGTACATGTGACAATTTGGTTTAATACAGAACATTTATTTGTACTGTGTGAAAAGCGAATTATACCGAATAGAGGAAATACATTTTTATATACACGTATTGTTACGAATCAATCATCCGTTCCACATTGTCTGTTTACACATATTTTAATCATGATAAATGGTACCGTACTTTGGTTCAATCATATGTAATTGTTACAGTGAATTTGTAAAATTAGTGATTTTATAAAATCCCTGAAATAATTAGGGATTTTGTAAAACCACTGACCATTTTAGTGATTTTATAAAATCACTGAAATTGTCAGGGATTGTGTAAAATCCCTGAAATTATCGTAAGGGATTTTACAAAATCGGTGATTAAACATTTTTAATAGAATGTTAATTTTTAGGGGAAGATGTTGGTGTATTTAAATAAATTAACACACACAAGTAATAATTATAGGTGTACAGAACTGAAATATATTACCAGTTTTCTACCCCAAATACCGTAATTTATATAAAACTGAATTTAAAAATTAATATTGTGAAAATATTTCTTAACTGATTAGGCCTTATCAAGTTAATTTATAGATTCCCATCTACCTGTAACAAAAAATCTGGGGTGGTGGGAGGGTTTTATTCTATTTATTTTACTGATTTTCACTAAAATTGATAGATTGAGATAATCATTCTGTAGAGAAATGAAACGTTTGTTATTCACCTGTTTTATCTGTCATAAACTTGAATNATAAAAACCTTATTTAGACATAACTAAACATAATACAAAAGTAAGTTCAGGAAGGCCCAAAATCAACCATATATTTTCATGGATTCATCTTAATTAATGAGATTTCAATTGAGTCGCATTATACTTTAGTCTTAGCATTTCAGTATTTAAAATTATAAAGTGTCAGTGGTTAGTGGTCAGTGTAGCTGGACTCAGGAAACAGCATACATCAAGTATCACTTTAAAAACTGTTTTAATTTTAGCACGGGTGAATTAGGTGAATTTTATGATTTATTTATTATCATTTATGGAAAAATGCTGTAAATTTTGAAGGAAATGGCCATAATTTGGCAAATATCAAATTAACATTTTTTGGAAGGGGTTAAAAAAATCGTAATATTTAGGAGATTTTTTTATTATGGAATAAACAGTGGTGTACAGTGCAAGATGACCCATGTACAAATTTTCGTACAAGATAATAATAGTTGCATGTTTTATTCTAAAGTTATATGTTGATAGCTCGATATTTGTTTTCTTACTTTTAGCTGTACGAAAAAAAACAGCTCATCGTTTTGTAACATTGATTCCAGAGTCATACTGCATCGAACTTAAAATTCTCTGAAATTCTGAATGATTAAAAACTGTAAGTTCGGTCCTATTAATAATTAATAATGAATTTTTTTATGTTTTTATCTAAAGTAAGGATATTTGATAGATTTACCTTAAGATGCTAAATAATTTAAACATTCTGTTTGCGATAAAATATCTGAAAATTATTTTACAAATTCCCTAAATATGGCCAGAGAATCAGTAAAATAATGATTGATTTTTTCAGTGATTTTGTAAAAACCCTGGTTTTAATTAGGGATTTTACAAACCAACTGACCAATTTAGTGATTTTACAAAATCCCTGAAATTTCAGTGATTTTACAAATTCCCTGATTTAATAAATTCACTGTAACATATTAACCACGTATACATTATGAACTTTTGATATGTTTTATATATTAAATAGTAATGTGATATTAATAATTATTGATGTGATATTTTTTAATGTAATACATTTATAAGAATTGTTATTATTTTGACTTATGAATGTATTGTTGTTTTCCAGATCTATTTAATAAACTGGTAAAACATCAGAACCCTTGACTTGTGCTATAGATGGAATGAGCCTAAAACCCGTCTATTACAATAGCTCGTCCAATGAAATAATCTCCACTTGGAAAGTATTTACTGGTCACCTGGTGAAATAATCTGCAGACGGAATAAATCTCATAGATATTTCAATAACATTTGTTCCATTTGGAACTTATTTCACAGGATATTATTTTGGCTTACATAAACACTTGTTCCATTTGGAAGCAAGCACAAAAGCATGCCACTAAAAATAAATAAAGTGATTTCCTGTAGAAGTCCTTAATAGTGGAAACAAACAATGAAAGGATATCAAGTAAATGCACATGAGACAAAGTCTCTACAAATATATGGCGAGGATAAGGCTTTTATTGTCGTTCTTCATCTTGAAGTCACCACAAGGCCTTCCACAGTGAGCTTCGCTCACAACCCACAGTAAGTTCAAGACGGCCCATAATCCCGATTGAGTGAAATTGTTTGCTAAATGCTAAACATCTTTATTTATCCATGGATGCGGGATCATCAACAAACATAAATTAAACAGGCAAAGTGCCCTTACAATCACTTCAAATTTCAATTGAATCAGTCATTGCATATTTTGGTTTTGGTATGACATACAGTAGAACTGATTGACGGAATGACTGACAGACCACTTAAAACATAAAACCCTCTGCAACTTTGTTGTGTGGGGTATAATTTTAGCAATANATAGCCCCGATTGAGTGAAATTCTCTGCTAAATGCTGAACAACCCTACATCCATGTCTTTATTTACCAATGGATGCGGGATCATCAACAAACATAAATTAAACAGGCAAAGTGCCCTTACAATCACTTCAAATTTCAATTGAATCAGTCATTGCATATTTTGGTTTTGGTATGACATACTAGTAGAACTGATTGACGGAATGACTGACAGACCACTTAAAACATAAAACCCTCTGCAACTTTGTTGTGTGGGGTATAATTTTAGCAATATTTCCAGCAATAAATGTAGGGGGGGGGGTTGAAAGGCACCTTTTTTCAGACCCCATCAACCATACATATTATGAAAATAAATTCATCATGAATGTGCAAAGTTTTCGATGAACCAACCACCCACCAAAGAATATATAAAGTGCCATCCAACCCCTCCATACATTTTGCTGGAATAGCCCTCAGTACTACATGCAGTGTTTTATAACTTTGTGAACAAAGTTTTATGAATTGAAGGTGCAACATATATTTGTAAAATTAAACAAGACATCATTATTGATCAAATTTATATAGTTATAAAGTTATACTGTGGAAACAAAATTATATATGATGGACTGAAAGAAAGCTGAATTCTAAAGAACTATGCCAAAGGCCGGTGGGGGTGTACTCGAAAACTTTTTGGCGGGATGGTTCGGATACTGGTCCTGAACCCCGACCCTTTCGTAGACTACATGTAGTTTTACAAGAATTTACAACCCCATTGTAGACTTCTAATGTAAATTTGCAACCCCATTGTAGACCAAGATGAAAGGGGTAATGAAAATTTTCCAAAATTTTATTCAAATCCAGTATTATCCGTCTATAAACATGAATGTAAAAGACTACATGCAGAGATTCCTAATATTAACTACCAGATAAGCTGTGAAATTAGAGATCACTAATGTAATCCAATAAAGATGCTGACCTGTCATGATTAAGATCCAATTAAAACTCCATGATAGAATATTCTTAGTTAATTATAATCCCATTGGAGAATGGATTTTCTAGACCACTTCAGAGGAAAAGTCAAAATGACATACCCCATCATAGACAAAAAAGCACCCCCGTTTGTCAGAACCTCCCCCACCACCCAATATATAGTGAGTGACCCCCCTCCCCAGAGGCAAAAGACGGGAGAAAAGTACACGTATGATTTAACATAATAAAAGTAATTTTAAGATACTGTATAAAAGACTTTGCAGATTACCAAACAAAAAAACTCAAGGTGCAATACAAGGTACATGAAATGAGTTTACACATTTTATCGTACTATAATGTTGAAGTCAATCTTATATTGCTCAACTTTTTCTATGCTGATCCCAGGAAGCAACCCTCATTCACCATTTCTACCAAACAAAGTCTGTCGAAGTCACTAATTTTTCCTTCAAAAATATTTTCAATGTTTATGTCCTCCAGCTCCGTGATCTGACAGGCCCCCATTCCAGGTTCGTGATAACTATCCAAAAGGATACCACCAAAGTGCATGTATATCTCGTTACATCTATTATATCGTCTTCGTTTCATTCTTTTTTCTATCTTTGATGAGTTTTCTCTGCTTCTCCGTTCTTTTTTTAATCAAATCTTCATTAAATTGATGTTGGCACTGTCAGCCAGTTTCAGCTTTCCGTTCTTACACTATGCTGTCTCAACTAAATCATTTACTTTGTTCTTGATTATTGAAACATTTGTTATCAAGCATGTTATATTATCAGAATCTAATGGCATTGGGATTTAATCATCTTTCAGAAATTTTCTAGCACAGGAGGGATTGTCACTCCTTAAGTAATGGTACTGTGTTTCTTAATTTTTTTAAGAATATGTCTGTAATGTGTATTGGCGGTTACGTTCAGCAATTAATGTATTTCTAAAAATTGTGGTGTTCCCACAATAAGGCTAATAGCTTTCGTACAGTTTTTTTAAAACTTCATTGTAAAATTGACCCGTTTTTCTCTTCGGATTTGGGATGTATCCAAGCTTGGTATTCATCCATGCTGTCTGTCTACATGAGTAGTATAGTGGGGCGGTTCAGACCCATAGGCCCTATGTTAAAGGTCTGCGATTTTTCCCTCCCGATTCCGGTTCCGGAGATCGTTTCCGTTCCAGAACCGAGAAGTGTCTGCCATATTTAGTATGTCGCTGACCTTTGGTGTCTCAACACCTATGTCTTGCCTTAAGCTTTGTTCTCACTTGTCTATTGCCATTGGTCATGCCCTGTCATTGGCAAATATTGGTCTCGCCCTACCTCAATTCAAGGTTCTTTTATTAGTCTCGCCCTACCTCCGTTCAAGATTCTTTTATTAGTCTCGCCCTAACTCCGTTCAAGGTTCTTTTATTAGTCTCTCCCTACCTCCGTTCAAGGTTCTTTTATTAGTATCGCCCTACCCAATTCAGGACTCTTTTATTAGTCTCGCCCTATCTCCGTTCAAGGTTCTTTTATTAGTCTCTCCCTACCTCCGTTCAAGGTTCTTTTATTAGTCTCGCCCTACCCAATTCAGGACTCTTTTATTGGTCTCGCCCTATCTCAATTCAATGTTCTTTTATTGGTCTTATCGTTGATCTCATGCTAACCCTAACCTTTAACCTTACACTTATCCTCGCACTAACCCTAACCATTCTTTTTGTTATGTAATGTTGCATATGTTCAGATATACTATGATTTCCCCTAACCCCTAACCAATCCAACCTTAAATAACAGTAACCCTAACCCTAATGTATATAACAGTTGCCCTAACGCTAATGTGTACAACTATAACCCTAACCCTTATGTGTATAACCATAACCCTTATGTATATAACTCTAACCCTTATGTATATAACCCTAAACCTTATGTATATAACTGTAACCCTAACCATTTTGCAGCTTTTTTTCCTATACCTCCATAGTTACTTTTTATATTTAGTTCTATTCTTATATTTGGCGTTATCTCCCTTTTGTTCAACCCTAACCTAAGTTCCTATGACAACTCTATATTCATTCATTATCTATTTTCGAATATTATTCTAATATTCTCGTGTTGTTCCCCTTAATTTATTTACATTCTTAATTTATTATTTATTATTAAATCATTTTATTTATTATTATTATTCTATTTACTTTTTATTTCATTTTTTGATTTATTGTTAATTATTTATTTATTTTATTTATATTGTTTTCAAATATTTATTTATTATATAATTTTATTTCTCTTTTTTATTATTTTATTATTTTATTTTTATTTATTATTCAGTTATATTTATTATCTTTCATTTAATCCATTTATATGCTTAATTTTTGTATTTATTTTATATATTATCTTATTATTATTTTTATTATTATTTTTTATTTGTTTATTATTTCTATAAGTGTTTTACTTATTTTATTATATTTTATTATTCTTTTTATTATTATTTTATTAACTTTTTGTGATAAATTCATTTTTTTTAATGTTATTATTTCATTATTCTTTTTAATATTATTTTATCATTATTTATTTAACATTATTATTGTTATATTTTTATTATAATTACTAATGTTTATTATTTTAATTAATTTTATTTAATATTTTTCATTATTGTATTTATTTATTTTATTTTTTATTTCATTTTTAATTT
>MJUU01027736.1:0-13116 GCA_002080025.1 Modiolus philippinarum
ATATAGAAAAAACTGCAAAAAGAATGGTTAGGGTCAGAACAAACACAATATTACTGATCTAACAACAGAAAAGTTAGGGTTAGAGCATGGTTAGGGTTAGGGTTAGGGTTAGGATAAAGACGAGACCAGTAGGCAAAACCAAAGTAGAAGCTAAAGTAGAAGGTGAGACATAGGAAAGTACCTTGGATAGTTGTAGGGCGAGACCAAAGTAGAAGACAAAGTAGAAGGCGAGATCTAGGAAAGTACCTTGGATAGAGGCAGGGTGAGGCCAGTGACAACACTATGGACTAGTGAAGTCAAAGCCAAAGGCGAGGCACTCAGGACGAGGTCAAAGGTCAAAGGTCAATACTATAACAAAAAGGTTCTAGAGACAATGGTTAAGGTGTAGTAGAAAAAAGATTAGGGTTAGGGTAAAAGCAAGGCCAAAGCTGGGATAAAGACGGGACCAGTAGGCAAAATCAATGACAACACCAAGGGGACCAGGCCAAAAGGTCAATGACACACTTAGCACCTCGTCAATTACGATTGCAGCGCCCTCTATATTGGCACAAAAATTCCCTCCTGAACTAATTTGCATATTTTAGGGAAAATTAGGGGAAAATGAAAATATTTTACAAAGAATGCACTATGGGGGTCCTCGACAAAAGTGGTCTGAGGTAACGTCCTATACTACTTATAGGTACTTGGATTTTCTTCAAAATATCCATGTGGGTAGATCTTAAAATGTGCTGAACATTTTTGCATTTCAAACTTAACCTCTATCTGTTATAGTTTTTTAATAAAAAATAAAAAACATCAAAAGTTTGAAAATTTTACGGAAAAAGGGCAATAACTCTTAGACGGGTCATCAGATTTTCTTCAAAATTTCAGCATGGGTAGATCTTCTCATGCTTATCATTTTTATTTCGTCAGATTTTTGATATCTGTAACGGTTTTTGAGTTATTTGTCAAAAACTGTAATTTACCCCTATGTTCTATTTTTAGTAACGGCAGCAATGTTGTTTGACCTAAGACAAACAAAATAACAAATTTGAAGCTAGATACCCTAGTAATGATTCAATTAAAGTTTGTTTCCATTTGACTTAGTGGTTTCAGAGGAGAAGATTTTTGAAAGTGAGCTAACGACGGACGGACGACGGACGCCAAGTGATGGCAATAGCTCACCCTGGCATAGCCAGGTGATCAAAAAATGATATGTCACCGATAATCTTTTTCTCTTATCTGGCTTTAAAAATCAGGCCAACCTCAGTATTTTTCATCAATATTTACAAAGAATATATGGGGAACTGTGAGAACATGCTTATTGTTTATCGTTCATATAAAATAAATATCAGACAGTTTTTTTTATTTCTTGATATTTCGGAGATATATATTTAAGCTATCTGTTCCGGTGAAAAATGTACCTGTCAATGTTCGATTAAGAAAGTTATTTGCTACAGTTTACGAAATAAACACTATTTACGGGAAAAGGGAGCTAATTCGCGGGAAAGTGTATGTCAACCTATTATGACGTCACAATGAATAGTCCAATACAATATATTCGGAAAAAATATGTTTATAAATAAATTCGAATCGAGCGAATCAACACTCTCGTAGGGGACAAACAGCAATAACGTCACATAAAATGCTGTATATAAACGATTTTTTTGTTGTTTTGACGTTGATGGGACATTTTGGTAGACCACCAACAAAGACGTATATCTAAAGCACTGTAAATATCTATCAACTGTAAATTGTATTATATGAAATAATGGTACAAGGAATTTAATGAAATGGGTACAGTTTGACCAAATTCTACAACTATGAGGTGTTATTTCATTTTTTGTTGTCATGTTTTCATTACTTTCGAGAAAAAAATCGCACGCTGATGAGAATGGGACATTTTGGTAGACCATATAAAAGTGGTCAGAACTCCGCCAAAATTTAGTATAGAAGGTTAAAAATTTCAAAGATTTCTTTTTTTCCTTTGGAAATTATAAACATATTAAAATATTTGGTTTGTTTATTTAAAAAATAATTCTTTTTGTCGATTTTTTAAGATGTACGCTTCATATTTTATAAAAAGGACGTCACTTTTTATTTTGTGACATAATGCACAATAATGCGCTTTTTCTTTGTAAGTATTTCTATTTCGCTTTAAACATCACATGTTTTGCATTAAATGTTGTTCAACTAATCAGAGTACCATAACAAAGCGTAATTTTGAGATATGATATAGACTAGCGTACATTTTTCTATAATATTTTGTTTGTTTGCATCCATCTCTGTACCAAAAAAAATGCCGTGTGACGTGCGTTCCTTTTGATTGTACATGGACCCGTTTTTGAAAAAAGAAAGGTTTTATACAACAGTAACATACATTTTTCCCATGAATTTATTTCTGTATATATTAAAGTAGTTAAATTAGGAATTCCGTGATTTTTGGGATCAAAATGAATGTTATTTTGACAATTCTTTCATAAGTTATAGAAAACGACCAAAAAATATTTATCAAGGTCTACATTGTGTATGACCATTCAAAGGGATGCACAAAACTTCTACCGTTTCAAATTGCGAATTTTCTTTTCTGACTTCACAGATCTATCACGTTTCTCTTTTAAAAGGAGGAAACATGAGGTTTCTACCTCTTTCAGATTGTACGGGAGGAGTATTTAATGTTTGAATGAAGATTCTATGTGCTACCGGTCTACATGGTTAAAATGACGTCGAAGTGCCAATATCAATGCAGTTGTTGACATAGCTATCACTAAAAGTAGCTTATTTTTTGTTCGAACATTTATTCAACGTTATTGAAAGATCATTCACACTTTCATTTATTTGTTTTGGGTATTTTATTCTTTTATTCCACATGTCAAAGTTAATATCATACGATTGTTTCCAAACGTCACCAACACCGTGCGCAGTGTCAGGATTATTCCGGCTTGAAAATCAAGTCAATTCCGCATCGGACTCGTGTTACACAAATGCGCCGTGTATTAGTGTCGTTTATCTTAAGCCTTATGTTTTAAAATTCCCACAACAAAAACTTTTCATCACGGAAGATAACATTTAGAAAAAAGACGGGGGTCGTATGAAAATAATCCGGAACACTAAGATGTACTTTAATAAAGGGAAGTAATTCACCAAAAAGGGGCGTGGTCACGTGATTTTACCTCATGAATAAAATACCCCCGATTCTTCCTTATGCTATAAAAGGTATATTTGATACACTCATGCATACCCATGGAAATAAGTCAGACAGTATAAATAGTTGTACAAACAGTATCTACATGACTTCAAATAAATCATTCCAGTAAAGGGATTACTTAAAACATTATATTTCCGTCTCTACAGGAATGGCACGTTTTCAATTACTATGAACTCAATTTGTCCACAATCTATAATTCAATTCATCTTTCAGGACTCAATAATTTGATATGTCTTACGATAGAAAATTGCGTCTCCTTCATTGTTTAATCAATAGAAATAAAACTAGCTACAGTTTTGTAAACATAATTTCTCCTTAACAAATATGGAAAACAGAGATAATCTAATTTGGAATAGAAGTTAATGATTATTGATGAAACACAAGTTCTTCTCTTACATGATTTAAAGTTATAACAAGTCTATTCATTACGGTGAACAATTTTGTAATTTGAACAAATGATGATGGAATCTCAATAACTCTACTTTATTTCTTGAAACTTTTGTACTTTATACGATAAGTAACAAATTTACAAAATGAAAATTGCACCGATATATTTTGGACAACTATAGCAGGTTGTTGTGCAGAGTTGTTTACTAGTATAAAGGATCTGCTCAACGTGCAAGGAGTATTACACGGGACCATATTTAGGTCACACATAAAAATGTCCTACACCATCAAGATGACAACCCAGTATAACGAATGCTTTGCTTAAAATTGCATACACTTTCTATGTTTTAAAATTTCATACACTTCACTGACTTATTAGAATGAAAAATTTAAAAAAAAACTTAAAAGTTTTTCGTTGACATTGGCGCTGCTTCTTTTACTTGAAGCTAATTCGACTGCGAACATTTTACATCTCCAANTTCAGAACAAAGTCTGCTCACTTAGATACGTTTCAATGATTGTTAATAAATATATTGTAAAACGAAACATGTCTATGTTAGCTATGATATCACAAAAGAAAAACATATTTCGAAAACCTAGAAGTTGAGGAATTTTTTGTTTTAAGGGGGGATGCCTCCTAGACTATGTGTTTACCTGCTGTCGAATGTTGTGGAATAAATTTTTCAGCAAATTTTCATTGGTTTTTGTATCAATTCAATGGATTTATCAATTATCCAAACATTTTCGTTGGTCAAATATAAATCTATTGCATTTTTCCTATTTTTGAGGTATTCAACAAAAACCCACTGAAAGACAAGATATGAACGATCTTGATATTTCGCGGGTAAACATATTCTGTGCTCTGCTAAATATTGATGAATAGTTTATTATAGTTTATTATAAGAAGAAGTAACCACTAGGTAGTACAAAAACCAGAAAAATAAATAGAAACTGCCACTTTCGGTCACGTGACAGATGATTCAATATGGTTGCCACAAATACAAAATTGTTTTGCGTAAAAGTTTAACAAATTTGGAAAGAAAATGCATCAGAAACTTTCAAAAATTTGTAATGAATGAACGCTTCGTTGCAGTTATCATTTACATGACAGAGAAATGAAAAATAAAACTGTAACAAGAAATAGAACAAAAACATGTTCAGTACAAGATAAAAACACTGATTGATGTTCATATCAAATAAAACTGAAATTGCGTTGCTCCGTAAATGGATGTTTTCCGTTTAAGACAGCCCGTAGAAGACAGGAGGTCGCGTGAAGCTGTCTTACACCGGTAATTGTCCAATCCAACGTTGCGATTTGTTCGACGTCACAATTGTTACCAAAATAAACTCCATGGATAATTTGACGTCACAATTGAGAACTCCACAAGAAATGGCAAGATTTACTTTCTTTCGGGTTGGGTGTTTTATTTTACGGAAGAAATAGGTTTCTTATATTCGACAAAAATTAACGATCGGGGTATCTTCCACTCGTGTGGGAAATTCTACGTCTTTTACCCTTGTGTCACTCGGAAAAAGACGAAATTTCTCACACTCGTAGAAGATATCCCTCATCTTTGACATGGTCTCGTATAAGAATTTGTTCTTCTTCTTCTTCTTCTTCTCCGTTTTTCGTCTTACTTTAATTTTTATACCCCGCTTGAAAAGTGGGGGTATATAGTTATGAGGTTGTCCGTCTGTCCGTCCGTCCGTTACACCTGAAGGTACCCATTTCTTATCCTCTACTCCTCATGAACTCCTGAATAGATTTTCATGAAACTTTAAAGTGTTTTTGACATAATGTAGATGTGCACCTCTTATTTCAGAATTTGATTTGATTGATTTTTGGGTTTTACCATAGCAAAACATAGACTTAGCCATTACATTCATGAAACTTTAACTCAGTGTTTTTGGCATAATGTAGATGTGCACCTCTTATTTCAGACTTTGATTTGATTGATTTTTGGATTTTACCATAGCAAAACATAGACTTGGCCATTACATTACAAGTGGGTACCCGTCTCTTATCCGTAATTCCTCATGAACCACTGAATAGATTTTCATGAAACTTTTATACAGTCTTTGTAGCATAATGTAAATGTGAACCCTCCTATTTCAGAATTTGATTTGATTGATTTTGAATTTATGGAATCAAATGGGATGCGGGGGTATTTATTAGTGAGCTTTGCTCACAGTTTTTCTAGTTTGTTTCTGTGTTTTCGTGTGCAAATACACATGTATGTTAATTATACCTAAACCACATGTATCCAAACACGACTCTTATGGTTTCTAGGGAAGAAGGTTCCTACCGTCGGGTTCCTTAAGAAAAGAAAAAGCATTTTTTAATTTCTTTTTTTTTTCAAGTATTTTCTTGTCCGTGATTTCATCCTTCGTATCAATAAGCAACTGTCGTAACCTCTAGAAACATTCCGTATATGCATTTATAGTTGTATACGTTTTCTTGTATTTGCCATTCTCTATTGTTCCTTAGACATTATGAATGTCACACAATTTATTCTCTACTCTTATTCATAAATGTATGGCCTCATAAAATATTAGCTTTAATTGACATATTTAATTCAAGAAAGTTGTGAATCTCTTGCCATGGATACTACAAATTCGAATTATGTTCCATTGGCGGATCCAATGGGGACCCCTCTTTTGTAGACAATCGTTTATTTTTTAATGAATATCCTGATGTTTTATTAAGAAATACCCCAAAATTTTGCGCCTCGCTCCGCTCTTCGAAATTTCCTTTCACTTCTAAATTGGGACCCCCCCTTTTTTAAGTTCCCTGGATCCGCGCCCGTCTTACCCTCATTTTTCATAGTCTAAGGAATTTCCACTTTATACGTCTATATATAGTCAGCTCGGTGACTTAAAATAAAATAAGAAAAAAAAAGAGTATTTGCCAGTTTCGTTGAGCTTTGAGAAGTAGAGGTTAAAGCAACTATATAAAGGCCCTACAGACGGACTGACAGACAGACACATGTCCGAACAGAAGCAAAGCGATGAATATTGAGTATTTGAGTGTCAGTCCTGCAGGAACACTCCACTTGGAATTGTTTCAAAAACGTTGACTGATTTTACTATCGTCAAAACTTCGCCTTTGCTATTTGTAATAATTTTTCATGTGAGGGGGTCATAATCAAGCAGTCACAAAACAGTCTTTTAAAGAATGAATTTCCTGGAAACTATCTAAAAAATATCATTTAATGTTACATTTTAATATTAAAAGTGCGTTTAAGATATCTTATCTTTTTTGTCGGGTATTCGGGAAAATCAACACCCCAAACTTTTTTTCAAGAATCATAGAGGGGGTGTAAAGTAACAGCCGTTTTTCAATTCAAATACTTCCAATATTAGTATGATGGCGCTATTATTTTCTAGGGTGCGCATCATATGTCAACTATGCAAAAGGGCAAGTCAAAATATTTTAAAATGTGGCTACGGTTCCCGTTTTTACAAAAGTATGGCTTTTCCTGCTGATTTTCAGTCTTGACCTCTAACCTCAATTTTCTAAATTCTGCACCACTTCTGCTTTTTACGACAAGGCAAAATAAACGCACCACAACTTCTTATACACTTTATATAAAAATCAGCCATGAGGTATGCTGGTCCATTAAAATTTAAAATTTTGGTCTCTAGTCACTGTACTATCTGCTCATTACACTGGACCATATTTAGGTCACACATAAAAATGTCCTACACCATCAAGATGACAACCCAGTATAACGTATTGCATACACTTTCTATGTTTTAAAATTTCATACACTTCACTGACTTATTAGAATGAAAAATTTAAAAAAAAACTTAAAAGTTTTTCGTTGACATTGGCGCTGCTTCTTTTACTTGAAGCTAATTCGACTGCGAACATTTTACATCTCCAAAATCAGAATGCAAAAGAATTTTGAATCAGAGCTCGGACCGAATTTGTCAACAGAGGATTGATATAAGAACTTTTTTAATGATTGTATGAGACGGATTTTTTTAAATAACTGTCTAATGAAAAAGTCTGTATAGTTTGTGCTAGCGTAACGATTCAACTGTGAAAAAATACACTCCGTACGCAGGGGAAACTGGAATATTACTGTCAATTTTAGAAAAATTGATAATTTTGAAATTGAAATCGTCCCTCCTGTCGTAATTTAAGTACTGAGATGACCATTTTCGTAAAATTCGAAAGGAAAGTAAAAATAAAGATGTAGATGTAGTGGTTTCCATCGTTTCCTTTATCTCTAATTCTGGCGGATATATTAATGGGATCTTTTTTGCAAAAAATGGAACGAACATCAAAAATATATCTAAAAGTAAGATTGAAGGATTTAGAATCTCTTATTTTATGATCTTTAACGATTCCCTGGAGAAGTTCAGTCTCGAAAGCATTGGCACCCATTAGCATACCAACTTGCTGTTGATAATTTTACCTCCAAATGTGACAAATATATTATCAACAAGAAAATCAAGCATACTGCGCATCTGTTTTTCATCGTAGAATACTTTTCGTTTAAAACTGACTTTTGAAAAAAATGTGGATTTAATAACCTAATACAACAATTTATTTGAATCGGCTAAGGCTTTTTGAATGATTCCTTTGAATCGTGATTTTAGTTTATCACGAGGAAGCGTATTATACATGTACAGCGTGGAAAAATCAAATGCTTTGAGAGAATATATTTGAGAAAATGAACAGGATTTAAGATATTCCAATAAATCCTTTGATTTTTTTAAGTATCCATATATTATTTATGTCATTTCGGACGTTAATAGTTTTACAGTATGCTTGATGCCTGTCTTTGACTGCAGACAAAATCAAATTACAATAGACAATTCAGTCGTTGAGCAAGATGAAGATCCTGCGATGTATCTTAAATGGATTTTTGTGTCATTTTGGTAACCATTATAGGTATGGCAGGTCTTAATTATTATTTTTTAGTATGAATATATAAGGAGGACATGCATGACCTGTGATGGGAAAGATTAATCTTTGTCAAATGAAACTCTTTTGTATGTAGAACTAACTGATGTATTGTGATCCATGCCTAGTTCGTTGATTAGGCAATTGTAACGATGTGCTTTACATACAAAAAAAACGAAAGTTATTAGAAGTTTTGTCTGCAGGAACATTATCATATTTGTCATGTACGTGAAGAGGCACTTACCGGCTGCACGTTCTTCACTACAGACTTTGGTTGTTTGTTAACTTATCTGAGTAGTTTGTTAACATAACTTCGCGCCAAAGATCGAAATGGATCTTCCCCAATCCGACAAGGAATCAATGTCTGGTTCTTGGTCTGTCTCTGTCTTAGGAATTTAGAGCCCCTTAGCAGAAGCATATATGTGGTAGATATAAAATAACAATCTAGTAATTCTGAGATCTTCAGTTTTTCGGTGACAATAAGATTTAATAACTTTATTCCGATAGTGTTAACATGTAACAAAATCTTAACTTAAAGGTTACCAAAATCAATAATCAGCCTTGTAAGCCCTCTATGTACATCAAGTTTAATCTACGATTTATATTCTGTCGATTCGTTTCACAGTTGAAAGATTCCGTTCAATTGTAGGTCCCCTTTCTAAGAAAACGGAAAGATGAATAAAATGCAGACATTTTCTCGTTTTATGAATTTATAAGCAGATTCACCGGGTAAATGAAAATAACAATATTGAAGTCATAGAAATAATGCAGAGAAGCAAAAGATTGATCAAATTCTGGAAGAATAAATGAATTAATGGAGAACTGAAAGGACACTGTTGAAACTCAATCGCTGCAAAAAGTCAAATTATTATGATGCTCTTTACCAGTTGTTCATATATATTCAGAACCAAAAATTTTGAATCAGACTTCTTTTTGTGAAAATTATTACAGGAGTTCCATTAAATTTAAATTGCTATGAATTTTCAATTTTTGTATCATGTTGCTCACAGACTGAAAGATATTATTTAATTTGTATTTAACAATATGAGTATTGAAGAGAGTATAAAAGTCAGTTAAAATATAATTAGAATTGAAAACATTTGTGTAGATTTCTAACTGCTATGTTCATAGATCAAATCCAGCAAAAATGGTCATAGATACATGGTATTTTTTTAGATAATGACATAAAAAAAATTACAGGAAAAAAAATTCTCTTTATATTTCATGCTTTATAATTAGCTTTCCCTTTAAAAACTATTGCAAACTAATAAAATTTTTATACAAAAACGTCTTTTATGCAACCTCTCTATTTGCCGAATCTACGGCAGTAGAATACCGAAGGAACGAAGGGGTGGTATTTACAAAAGTCGAAGTCCAAAGACATGGCAAAAACGAGAACACAGAAAACAATGACGTTAACAATGACGTTATACAGCTACAAACAAACAAAAAACAAAAAACAAAAACAAAGGCACTCACAGTGTGAGCTCCCATTAAACTGAGAGTGACATCAGGTGCTCCGGAAGGGTAACATGTCCTGCTCTGTTCACAACACCAGTCACACTGTAAGTGAGTCAATCTAGGAAAATGTCAAAATCGATATAGTCAAACCCAGGAAGACGTAAATCTCGCTGAAAATGTCCGCTTTCATTTGGGACACTGAAGCGTTATATCTTTCCATGATATTATGGTGACGGCCATAGAATTTCTTGAGGGTTAAAATTAACATAGGCTGAACACATTCTTGAGTAAGCAGCTTTTGGCACAGTGTTTTTGCTCTGTTAAAAAAATCACTGTACAAACTGACATGCTATGAAATGTACACTGCATAGGCTGGAGAGGTATGTATGTTGCTGCTAAGAAAGGGAAAGTTCACAATTGGGTAGTTAAATAACATGAAACCGAATAAAATTATCACGATTGTCATAAAGCTTAGATTTCAAACGTCCATTTTCGTCAAGATACAACAAAAGATCTAGGTACGAAGCTGAAGTAGGTGTATCAGTTGTTCCTTTAATTTCAAGCGCATTGGGATAGATCTGAAGTAAAGAGGGTAACCTAATTATAACAAATTTCACAGTTATATAGAAAACGTAAACAACAGTTGCAAGATGCAATCAAACGAAAAGAATTTGCCAATAAAGAAAAAATCTTGTCCGATAGTTGCATCTCTGCCAAGAAAAAAAGGAAGACTTTTTGGAACCTGCTAAGAGGTTCCAAAGAAGTTAGCTTTCCTTGTCAACTGCTTGATCCATTAGATAAGAACAGAACGGTTGATGACTGTGACGGTTTCAACTCGTGTCTTCGCGAGCATTTTAGTAGAATTGGAAAAGAACTGAATGTAAGTCGGAAATTAATCGGTCAAATCTCCGACATCTATCCAGTAATTATAAAAATGAAAACATTGACACGTTAATGTTTTCTAGGGACGAAATCAAAAGCGTTCTTCGTTCCCTAAAGGACGGAAAGGCACCAGGGGTAGACGGCTTCCCTAATGAATTTTTAAAGTACGGCGGTGATATAATGGTTAGATCTCTAAGAGATCTTTTTACTTTCATTTCCGATTTAGAGTGCATTCCTCGTGAATGGCAAAAAGGTCTTATCAAACCGATACATAAATCAGGTTCCAAAACTGATCTAGGCAATAACCGTGGTTTTACTTTATCCTCAAATGTATGTAAAACGTTCTCAAAGTCTATTGAGGCAGTCATTGCGTCACATATGGAAAAACATAACATTCTTGGGGAGACTCAAGGGGCATTTCGCAAAGATCGTCGCCTAGAGGACCAGATTTTCTCTTTGCAAGGAATTTGCTCATTGCAAAAATCGGCAAAAAATCGGTTTACCTGGCTTTCTTGGATTTATCCAAAGCGTTTGACAGAGTATGTGCGCGATGGTCTTTTCTCTGTTCTGTGAAAGCACGGAATACAAGGAAAATGTTGGCGGTTAATTCGTGACAAAATTATCAAAACGTAAATAATAAAGTTGTTTTCGTTGATTATGAGTCGGACTGGTTCGAACAGGCAGGAATACGGAGTGAAGCAGGGTGAGTCTTATCTCCGACACTTTTTTTCGGTTCTTATGAACGACCTTGTCATTATGATGGAAGCCAGCGGTATAGGTGTTGAGATTGCGTCCAACCTTAAAAACTGTCTCCTATTTGCTGATGATGTTGTTCTAATAGCAAATTCCCCTAAAGACCTGCAAAAACTTTTGGATTTGTCATGCGAGTTTGCTATGAAATGGAATTTCAAGTTTAATTTAAAGAAATCGAAAATTATGAAAATTGGTAGATCAACCCATATTGAAGGACAATCAAAACTTGGACATGATGCTCTTGTACAAGAGTACTAGAGTATTTAGGATATTTTCCAAATAAATCCTTAAAATCAAACTTCCAGTTAATAGTTTTTTAAAAGTTAAAGCTGGGCGGCAACGTAATTACTTAGCCCATGCGCTGGGTGAGCATGGTGACTTTAACCGGATTAATTTCGGGAACGCATTGTGGAATTCGGTTATACGACCGTCCCATACACGCGCTTGTTCAGTGTGGCTGCCTCTTACAAAACAAAGCAGAGATGCCCTGGAAAGATGGCAATATCGAGCAGCAAAAATAATTTTTCGAACTAATTTATCGATCCCGAAATCTGCATTGTTTTTAGAGTTGGGATGGGAACCTATCTGTAATTTCACCGAAAGACAGAAAGTGTCATACTTTGAAAGGTTGTCTACCCTCCCAGACAGTAGATTATGCAAAATTGTCCAATGTTTCAAATGGTGTATGGAATTATGAAACAGAAGTATGTTCAATGATTTCTCGTGTTATCTCCCAATATTGCAATTTTGATCTAAGCAGGTTTAAGAAATGGCACGGTGTCGCTACAAGAGGAACACTTCTTTCAGATTATTTTATAAGTCTTCTCTTGACTTCTATCGTCACTGTTTTATAGACGCTGCGAAATTTAATAATAATGACTTCTTTTCGTCACGATTAAAGTTATTGGCAAGAACCAATACTATTCCGCTTCAATCTAATTTATTCCGTATGAATTTGGCTGATAACGAAACGTGTCCGTTATGCAGCGCTAGACGTGAAGATCTCGAGCATTTACTTTTGCACTGTCCATCTCTGGCGTCTTATCGAGAAAATGTCTGTAAAAAATTATCCTCCAGTCTTCCTTTCGTTTTTAGTTTCGAAGACATGTCGCCTAGTGCCAAGCTTCAATTTTTAGTTGGCGATATTGGTTATGCCTTTAATGGCGATATTGGCCAGTTTTATGATTTTTATGGAATGTATTATCTTAAAGAATGTTTTAAAATTAGATATTATCNGTATATGATATGTAAATCTGTCTTTTTATTGAAGTTTCGGAATTATTTTATTTTACCATTTCATTTGATGCATACAAATGGTGAACTACAAGTCTTAAGTTAAGGAAATTGTTAAAATTGTCCAATTTTCGTTAAGCAAAAAATCTAGGTTTATTATTTATTTCTTATAACTGGATTTCCTAATCATGACCATCTATTTACCAAAGTAAACACTAGCGTTAATCTACTAACGGCAGTAAGTAACACTTGGCGTTAATAAAATACATGTCATTTTGAAATCCGATATACCGGATGT
>MJUU01027736.1:13892-35587 GCA_002080025.1 Modiolus philippinarum
TTCTTCCTTGTCCCAGTTGGAATTCAACTCGATGATTTGGAATGTTACCTCATCGAAAGAGTGTCCGGTATTTCTCAGATGTCGTGTGAGTGGACAATTCCTGTTGTTTCTGAAAAACGATCTGTGGTTGTTGAATCTGAGGTTAAAGTTGTCTTCAGTTTCTCCCACGTATTGAATTTTACATGCCCCGCACGTAATATATCGAACCTATTATTTATAAAGTTAAACATCATGTGCTAAAAAGTAATCAGAACAATGTTGTTTGAATTTAACATTTGAGAAACGCTGGTAATCTATTCCATATTTCTACTGCAGAATAATAATAATGATCGGGGCATCTGATCTCACACATGGTTTTCATATTGGGTCTGTGTTGTTCTACTTTGTATTTGTGTCTTCATTTTTCTTTTCTTGTCCTTTGACTATTCGGGCTTAGACTGACGGTTCGGTTCTCACTTACTTTTTATAAAAATATTGTATTTGGTCTGGATATGAATAGATCACAATCTTAGGAGAAACGTATCCAATGAAATTTAGTATCTTTCTGCAATAGCAGATATTCCGGTACTACCCTATTTACAATTTTATACATTAAAATAGATTTTTGGTACTATAATCTCTTAGTAAATTAGAACCATTCCAGGGGATGATGGTGTATACAATGATTCAGGAAATTTGAAAACAGAAAGTAAACATTGAAAAATATTTACAGAATAGTAAATAACATTGAAGGAAATATCACAAAATTTGGACTGCCCATGGAAGGGTTGTGATATGGACCATTGAAACTAATATTGCCCGAGCGGAAGGCGAGGGTCGTATCAGTTTCCTGGTCCATATCACAACCCGAGGGCAGCCCAAATTTTGTGGTATTGGCTTTCAAATCGTTTACTATAGTGTTTATTGCATTGAAGAAAAAAAAATCTATATTATACAACAAAACGGCACTGGCCTGATGCATTATTCAACAAAAGCAAGAATAGTATTACAAAATCTCAAAACATGACAAAAGACATATATGAAAGCCACAGTTATCTTAATGTCAAATGTGTCTTCCTATTCAGCTACAGTGTTTAAATATTTAACAAAAAAACGAGATTAATCTTTTCAAATAAGGTCTGTATGCTTCAAACTGTTTTTCATTGTGTATGAGGTCGATACGATGTTATATCGACCTGCAAAAGCATATCGACCTCGGATTCCATCCTCGATCGATATGCTTTTCCCAGGTCGATATAACATCGTATCGACCTCATACACAGACCATAATTGTATAATATCAAATATAGCTAAGGACAAAACTACGATGGAGGAAGTTAATCCTTCGGTTTTAGAATTTACATAAAAAACTTGTTAGAATCGGAATATCCTGCTTTGTTGTCATGTATGACAACACCACCTGCACTATGTCTAGCACTCAAGACAACACGGTCACCTAGGCTATATACAATATAACTTTCGGTAACCGTGTCATGAAATGTAGAGTTGTAACATTATTTCACAATGAACTGGACATTGTGTTGGTAGGAATGACACGGTTACCGAAAGCTTTATTTTTATATAGGCTAGGTGGCCGTAGGGTCTTTTTTTGGATTTTCCGATGCTAACAGGTTTAGAACAAAGATGATTTTTCATCACTGTTGGCATACGGAATCATACATTTGCAGCTCACGTTACCAATACATTATAATTCGAAAGATAGCCTGCCTGTTTGACTAATATTGTCATGAACTGATTTAAAAAAAAATCAAATCATGAAATAAACGATAATTTCATTTGCTTGCTTCATTTCTAAGTTGACAGTCAAGCACATTTTCTATTATAGAACTTTGGAGATTTATAAGCTTTAAAATTGTATCAACTTTGAACTTAAGCTGGTTGATCTATATCTAGATAATTCCAAAATTCATTAGCATAATTGAGATAACTTTTGTAGTAAGAAACATTTCTTCACTGTGGAAGAATAAATTTTAACCAATGTTGTCTGAAGCCATAACCATGCAGTGTTATACATAGTTCAACAAGATTTCAGATATATTCAGGATGTGTACCATTGGTATTGTCTTATGTGCAAGTTTTGTGTTATTTCCTCCTATCAGAAAGCTTTTCAAAACTTAATTCTATAAAGTTGTTCTATAAAGACCAGTTATAAAGTTATAATTCTAGCAGCCTCTATTTGAACAGTTTCCAAAAGATGTACAAATATCCCAAAATCATATCTGAATATTCTAAAATTGGCAGAATAACTGAAATTTAAATAGAAATAAGAGATTTTTTTATCAAGAGAATATCTAGCCTGCCGTTAAAGATGAAGTCTGGAACATGCTATACTATAAATGTGGAACTTCAACGGTGCATCTGCGGAAATATGAAGATAGATCGACACTAATGCACGGCGCATTTGCGAAACACGAGTCAGTTGCGGAATTGACTTGATTTAAAAGCCGGAATATTCCTTATTTGGCCTTTTCGTTGTGACGACATAATAGATCGACATACACTTTCCCGCGAATTAGCTCCCTTTTCCCGTAAATATTGTTTATTTCGTTAACTATATTAAATATCTCTCTTAATCAAACGATGACAAATAGATTGTTTCAGCTCAACATATAGCTAAAGTATATATCTCTGAAATATAAAAAAAAAATAATAATCTATTTGATATTTTTTTTCATATGAAAGCTAAATACTAAGCATGTTGTCACATTTCCCATTATATTCGTTGTAAATATTGCTGAAAAATACTGAATTTGGTCTGATTTTGAAGGCCTGATACCAGGAAAAGATGATCGGTGACATATCATTTTTATTTTATTTTTTGATCAAATGGACTAAGACCTACAAAATATCTCAAAATAAAAAAATTCTATCTGATATTTTTATTAGGATCGAACTACCTTAGGACCTAGGTGACAGTCGTTAAAGACTTTTTAATAGGCTCACCTCCAGTCCCAAAGAAAATGTTTGGCTGAATAAAATTTCTTCTAGAAAAAGTCATGGTCACAGTTTTAGATGGGTTAAAAGTAACTGCTCATTTGTTTGCCAATGTTTGAATCCACAAAGATCTTGTGATAATGATTGTACAATACAAAAAATGTACCTTCATAATCATTTATCTATAATAACAAACAAAGAAGTATATTCAGCAAAAAGTCTAATAAGGTTATGAATATCTTTTACAATAGTATCTATATAAATGAGAAATAGAAAGGGTATAAGCAGAAAGTACTCATTACCAAACATTTCGGAATACATTTGTCATGAGATGCCAAATCAAGTACCAAAGACATTTACCGAGTGCCATACACGGAATGAAGCCTCAGTATTTTTAAGGGGTTAGAATGTTAATAAAAACAGTAACTTTCTATATCACATAAGGTAAAATTTTCGTGTCGGACAAGTCTGACTATCGGAGTATTGAATATCCTTGGTGATCTATGGTCCACCAGCATGGGTCCAATTGTTTCAAAATACAAAAAAAAGAAGTTGCATTTGCATAGATAAAAGTAAATTTTGCTATGCTGTATACATGATGCAAGAGGTAACCTCTCAACAGCAACATTAGAATCAAATCCACAAATAGGCAAAAAAGTACTCATTATTACACTTATCGAAATAGGTGGCAAAATTCAGTACCAAGGACATCTGCCGAGTGCAATACACGGAATTTCCGTATTATTTGATTCTAAATATAAATGCTACTGATGAGAGGTAACTCCTTGAAACACGCGTACAGCATAACAAAATTAATTGTTCATTATGCAACTTACATAAAAGTGATATTTTTTAACTTTCATAAAGGTGCTGCTGATAAGAAATTCGACCTTGAAACACGTGTGCAGCATAACAAAATTTTCCGTTCATTATGCAACTTAAATAAAAGTGACATTTTTAACTGGATGAATATATTTTACAAATCCTATTTACTAGTTCACTCCAGCTGAAGTTTTCAACTTTGTCAATACAAAGTAGTTTTTGTGAACATTTGCAATACAATCATAAGCAACGAAGGGATATGTAGTAAATGCAAACGAGACAAAGTCTCTACAAATACACGGTAAAACAAAGAAATGGAACAACGCTTTTATTGTTGCTCTTCATCTTGAAGTAAAAATGAGGCCTTCAAAAATGAAATTTGTTCATACCTCTTAGTAAATTCAAGACGGCCTCTAGCATTGGTTTGAGCGGAATTCATTGCTAATTGTCGAGCAACACTACATCCATGCTTATCACCATCCACGAATACGGGGTTGGCAACAAGCATAACATTAACTGGCAAAGTGTTCTTAATTGCTATCATCCGTTGCCAGACAAAAAAGACTAACAGAAGACAATCACAACACTTTAACAACTACAGGGCATCCATCGAGTGAAAAGTAAGAAAACTTGGCAATAAAAATCACGAGATGTGGGCACAATAAAGAGGGAACAGAACAACAATTTGATATAACAAAAATTAAATATACAAAAAATTTAAAATATAATAGAGCATCCATATGAGAAATTCTCTCAAGCACAAGTACCTTATAACTGAAATGTATGTAGAGCATACACTATTCGTAATCTTAATGTCAAGATCTGACAATCCTGAGAGTATTTGTCTAGAGCCTAATAGCATTCACTTTGTTTTTAGCATCACAAGCTAACGAAGTCAGGATCACGTTTTAAATCATTATACCGATAAATTTTACCTAAAATCCGGTTCGTTATCGTTTCAGTATAAACACAATAATAGTACATTGACTTGACACACATATAAGTATTCGTCTCCAAACGGTTACTTTTTAACCAAATAACGTCCACTTCACTTTTTAAATCATCATTTTCACCGATAAATTTTACATAAAATTCTGTTTATTATTGCATTTTAAACACAAAAACAGTACACTCACTTGACATAAATTCGAGCCCAAACATTTCTAAGCCTCATCCTCATATTGCGTTTATTTCAAGTCGATGTAATGTTATTGTCTATGTTTTTTTTTGTGCTTGCTATTATCTCCCCTGAAACCAATGGGTATATAGACGCTTTCAGAAATTGGTGATTACAGAGTTATCGTACTTGACCACCAGGTGCCGCATAGTCGTCCGCCATTAAGAGGGTGTAGGCTCGATTTTACCGTGGCAACGTATGGTCATCTGTCCTGATTAAATTAATAAAAAAAATTAACATTTTTATTTCAAACAGGTATCCGTATTGAAATATATACGTGTTCAAATTAAATTTTTATACAATAGCGAATTATAAAATGCAGTTATATGAAAATCCAGGTAATTTTTTTACAATATTTTTTTGCGTATTGTAGAATATTACATAATTCATGCTTCCGTACAGGTGACAAACGTTTGTGTCCAGGTAGGTTATTACACCTGGAGGCATGACACGTGTCCTTAATATACAAATCAGTGTAATTTGTTTAAATCAATCTTATGACCCATTGATTGCTTCCATAAAGAAATGAAGGTAGTGGATTTTAAAATAAAATTTTTATTTACCATGTGTTTTGAAATTAGATTTCAAATTTATTTCTACACATTTTTTTTCTCAGAAATAGAACAAAGTACTATTGCATCACATAAAACCACTTTCCAGTTGGACTGCTCCTTTCTAGCATAAAAATTATGGCTATATCTTTTTGGTCGGTGGAAGTTTACTCAGGCCAATATCAAAATTTGGTAAATAGTCAATATTTTCATTGCATAAACCAATTTATCCCCGAAATATAGTGTGAACCCCATCTCAGAAGAAATTAAAGAAACACGAGTCAAAACATAAATGAAGGAATAAATAGCTGCGATATGTTATTGGAATTTCGACAAGTTGCACGCTATCAGTGAACTCAAATCTAAAATTGTGCATTTTAATCTTTATTTATTTTCATCCATTTGCGAGTTTTAAGTGTGAAAGTATTTTGTTTCATGTAACTATTTTTTTTTTCACTCTTGCAGAATGACATTCCCGTGCATTATTCAAATAAAAGAAATGTAGTTAATTTAATTATTTGATGTCATTGTCTTGCCGATTTGCTTTCTTTCCCTGCAAAAAATAATATTACCAGAGACTATTTGAATTAAATACTTCTTTTTTAAACTTTATAAACTAATACAAAATATTTCGGGAAGCAGAAATTTCAACAGCATTCAACATAAATATATTATCATTTTTTTTCTATTAATCTGGTTAGCTGAATAAAGGTCCATTTCTACAATGTCAGGAATGTGAGCAAAAACTTTAAGAGCTTGTATATGCACATTGAAATCCTTTATAAAAATATTAATATCCAGGTTATTTTTTCCAAACTTTCGGAAAATCTATCAAGACTACTTCAAATATTTTTTTTCTGAAATATAAATGATTAATTTATTAATCTAAATTACTTGTGAATTTGATTTCTTTTCCTTCAAAACACAGTTCAGTTTTCTTAACCATCTTGTAAAATATCGACCTTTTCTGCCTATAATTACCAGTTATTTGTAATATATTGATATATATTAGGCGGTTTCTTTGATGTCATAAAAACTGTTTTATCACATAGATAGGTTTTGATCACTTTCTCAACAGGTATTATTGGAGTAATTAATGGTTGAAGTATGACACCTGTATCATTAAACCTTATACCGATAGATTGGCAAACGCCGAGGTGTTACGTAACGTTACAAGTTCATTCGGAAGTCGGCAATGGCGGCACCCATGAATTTGTGAATAAAAAGGTCTATACTGCCAGTTAAATAGTATACTGAATACGAAGCGTCTATAAACGATCTGAAAGCAAAAGCCCGTTTTCACTATTTGGGTATTTTAAAATAATAAAATATTGAATTTTACAGGAAATGTAAATACGTCATAAGTTTGATCTTATATTGAATTTTAAACAATTTCGCTGACCCTTTGTCACTTTCAATCAGTTTTTGGACCTTGAAATGTATACCTCATCAGTGTACAGTCTTGATACACTCTACTTGTATTTGATTTATTTTCCGACTATACACAAAATATTACATTATCTTGATTGAACAAGGCTTCTTCTATTTAAAAGTGTCCAAGAGTTGCATTTTCACTTAAAAAGTGAACTCAATATGTTTCCAAGTAAAGGCATTGAGAGGATTATTAACAACATATTATATTCTGATTTTTTTCTTCATTGCTTAAAAAGTCGTCGATTTTTATGTGAAATTAATTTTGTAGAAATTCAGTATTTTATTTTTATAATTGTGCTTCAAGGTTACTGAAGTTATTATTTAACACACTTCTATTATCTCGACATCCCACTAGTTAATTGATTGATGGCTTTAATGGGAAATCGTTTATTTCTACTTCAAAGTAACAATGCTATCTTTAAGTAATGTTTTTCGCTGTTATTATTGGTTTTCAATAGCATCGTTTCCTTTCAAACATCCAACATTCCACAGGAAAGGCCTTTCTGGTTCATTAAAGTAACTTTGTGTTACGTAATCTTCAAACTTATGTGTTTTGTATGATAAACAATTGTTGAAGCTTTCACAGCAACATCGATCCTAATTAGTAAGACATTTTTATCCATATATCAACTCATATCTGGCTATGCATAGATTTATCTGTGCTGTGACGGTAAAAAAATGGGANCAAAAAAAAAAAAAAAAAAAAAAAAAAAAAAAACAAGTAAACGAAAAATATAAATTTTATAGGAATCAAAGTAACTTTTGAGGCGTTAATCGATGTGTAAACGCGGTCGACTAACTCACAAAGATATTAAAGTCAGAAAGACTTTATATAAAGTTTGTGAGTGCAAGGCATAGTTTCATATTTTGCATACGTATATTCCCTCTGTCAAGGCATTACAAACGTTTCTATTAGTATTGGACCTCCTGACCTTGACATTGGAATGTGGTTGACGTTTAAAGATAATACATGTAAGCATTTGGTATATCTTTTTAAGATTACTAACATCATAATGACTCTCATACTTTGCCTGTGTTTTCCTTGTGACACGACGTTTCAGTTAGATAGAGTTTAACGTCCAATGAACAATATTTCAGCTATATCAGGACGAGAACAAGTTAATCAATTTAAAAATGTAAGTAATAGAAAAAAGAAACAGAGGTTAAAGGGACAACCGGGCAACGGCTTTTGATTGCCACTGGAAAAGGGGAGAAATGGGTAGGGGCAGGAAATTTAGCCTTCTATACGAAACCCAATGCGTCTGCTCTCTTTAGAGAAATATAGAAGGGGTCTTTATACTGCATGGAGCGTGGCGTTTCTCCACACAGTTTGGCAACAATGGTTCCCGATCAGGCTTTCCGTATTTATGACCTGACTACCCCGCAAAAGCAGGGCATTCCGCTATCCACCACTGTAGGACGCGCCCGGAAGCTCTGTAGCCAGAACCCCTGAAAACGGATTCAGGTGCCGGGCAGAAGTAAAGAAATGAAGAAAATCTGGTATTGCAAATTCCATAATCGACGTGTAAACAAGAAAACAAGTAAATGTTACAACAGTAACAATTTTGAAATGTAATACTTCAGGTTCGTGGAAATCAATTGGCGGGACCAGTGCCAGTGTAGAAATGGAAGTGACAGTTGTTGAAAGTGGAGTGCGTGGCGAAAGATGACATCTGGTGGGATTGTTCACTCATTGACAATACATTATTTGTGGATTATGGCATAATTGATGCGGCAGACGAACGAGATATAGATAATCTTTCTCTGGCATAAGAACAATTGGTAGGTTTTCTTCCCGGTCGGCACGTTTTCTAGTACATTAGAAATTAATTCTTTTTGAGCGATACTGGGTCGCCATCACTAGGATTTAAGAGATTGTTCACATTTGTGATTACTCATGGATATAATATTTTTGTTTGACATCAGCATCAGATATAGCTGTAATTGCAATAGATTTCAGTGAATGTGCAGTGTATCTAGGGGTTCATGCATTTTTTTCAAATGAGAGAAGTTCTTTACTTTGACTGGCTCACAATTGTACCATGTATCGCAGCGCTCTGGACAAGGACTGCTGATTACACCTTGTAAGCATTGATTGAACAATGTTTTTGCGTTAAGATCACATTTTGTTAGAAGTACTTGATTGTTTTTACCGGGCCGTGGTTGGTGCCGGATTTTTGATACTGAGTTTCCTCAGTTTTGGCATACAGACCTCCTTGGGTGATGTAATCAGAAATTGCAGGTGTAATTTCGCTGCCACGACTTACTGAGTGAATTACTAATAGATCTTAAGGCAACAGTGTAATTCAAATTTAGGTACTCGTTTATTTTGACAATGTCAGCCTCTGGAATTATATGGTGTGTTAAAGGTCTTGACAACCCATTTCTCATTTCAAACTTAATATTGCATTTAACATTAAATTAGCGGCTCTAAATTGGTATCCTTTACAATATCTAAATTGCATCTGATATCCTTGAAATGGCGATTAAAAACAGCACGAATATTTTTAAACGAGTGTTTGTGGTATTTGGCAGCCTTCTGTTCAGGCATAGAGTGTGCCATTTTGTTCGGAGATGAGCTGAGTCTTTGATATTGTACTTGAAAGATACAACGTGAACTAGATGCTCCATTCACCAAGCTAAAAAGAAAGACTTTAGAATGTGAGAAACTATTATAACTTTGTACATTGTGTTGCTTTGGCAGCACTACATATTTAGCCCACCTGATTTTTCACATTTCTTAGATTTGTTTGGAAATTTTTTTTATGTCTTACGATTCGAAATGATGATTTACTGTATTTATTACATTACATGTCTCTTCTGATTGTAACAGTTGTCAATATGTTTTGTTACTGTATTCCTGTTATACTGAGATTTTGCACTAAAATTGCAGTTGAAAATGTGTCGATCAAAATATGACATCTGCATGACATTTTATTTATTTTCGTTTCGTTGGTTATTTTCATTAAAAATGCTAAGGGTACATGATGTGTACCTGAAAGTCCAAAATTGATTTAAAAGACTTATATACGCCCAATACATATGTTACGTATATGTATTTTTAATTGATTTTAAAAATTTCTATTTTTCACTTCAATTTTGCTATTTAGAAATGTTCTGATGAATTTAATTCTGATAATGGGTAACGAAACATTAACATTATATTTATTTGTATGTTTTTTTTATTTTTCATAGATTGTAGATTTCTCGATGCAGATTAGATATAATATTTCCACTCCTTTCGAGGGAACAGTCATTTTTCGATTTTTTTAATTTAATTTCAAGACCGATTGTTGCTTTAGTAGTTCTTGATTTTCCTCACTTAAAGAACACATTATTAAATCACAGATAGGAAGGATTATCCATTTCCCACATCAGGAAGAATTATTCATATTCATATAAAGTAAGGATTATTCAAGCATCAGGAAGGATTATTCATGCATCATGCAGGATTATTCATTTATATATTTAGAATTATTCTTTCACACATTAGGAGGGATTATTCATTCACACATCATGATCAAGAAGCAAATATTATATCTTGGTATTTAACTCAGTTTAGCCTAATACAAATACATGTACAGCGCAAAAATCAAGTTCCTTGTTGGTATGCTATTTACGTCATTGAAAGAGAAAATATTTCACTCTTTTAAATTTTTCCCAATAGTAAAACAACGGCAGTAGAATACCGAAGGAACAAATAACTAAATACCGAAGTTACTGTGAAGGAGTGAAATTTACAAAAATCGAAGTCCAAAGACATGGCCAGAACGAGAACACAGAAAACAATGACGTTAGACACAGAAAACAATGACGTTAGACAGACACAAAGCACAGAAATAAAAATTACAACATTCAAAACAAAGTCACTCACAGTGTGAACTCCAGTGAAACTGAGTGACATCAGGTGCTTCGGAAGGGTAAGCATGTCCTGCTCTGTTAACAGCACCCGTCACACTGTAAGTGAGGAAAATATGTTTTTGAAAGATATTAATGATAGCTGATTGGCTTATGTCATTTTCTTACCATAAGACATAACCAATTAAAAACCCATGGTACGTGTTACTGCTCTAACCTTCAAACAGTACCAGGTTAACATTTTGAAAAGGTTTTGTTATTAGTAATCAAAGGACAAGGACAAATCGGGACAAACGTCACCAACGAAGACAAAACTAAAATAAAACAGTATGATATACGAGAAAACACAAAAAACTAAAGCACTAATAGTGTGAACACCCTTAAAACTCGAAAGCGACATCAGGTGGGTTGGAAGGGTAAGCATGTCCTGTTCTGTTAACAGCACCCGTCATACTGTGAGTGAGTCAATCCGGGAAAATGTCGAAGTCGGTAGTCCAATCCGTGAAGACGTGAATATAGCTGAAAATGTCCATTGTCATTTGTGATACTGACACGTCATATCTTTCAATGATGTTATGGTGACGGCCATAGAATTTCTTGAGGGATGAAATTAACATAGGTTGAACAAATTCCTGACTAAGCAGCTTTTTGGACAGTGTTTTTTCTCTGTTCAAAAATCATTGTACAAACTACACGCTCGACAGTAACGAATCAACTGTGAAATGAGGTATAAATTCGGTTGGTTTTCATACAAAGACAAAAACATGTCTTCTTTTTATTATACAAAGTGCACGGGAATGGGGATAAGAACCACGTAATTTTAATTTGGCATTGTAAACTGGAACAGATATGTACCATTAAAATACTAGTAATGAAAAAGAAAGGAAATGGGGTAAATGTCAAAGAGACAATATCCCACATCCAGGTTAAAACGACCCAAAACAAAGCATCTAGGGGTCACCGTACAGTCTTTAACACAGTGGGGAACCTCATACCATATAGCAACCCCTAAATGACCCCAAAAAGGTAAAAACAAGTGAATAAATCAATGGAAACAAACCACATCCTATAACCCAAATATTAATAAACTAAAATTTTATAAGAAGACAAGGACAAGCCAATGACCAACATATTCCTGACTAGGGGCTGTCTTGAACTTACTATGAGGTATGAGCATAGCTCATTGTTGCAGGCCTGATGGAGACTTCAAGATTAAGAACAACAATAAAAGCGTTGTTCCATTGTTTGTTTTCCCACGTATTTGTGGAGATTTTGTCTCATTTGCTTTTACTCCATATCCCTTCATTGCTTATTTGGGACAGGCGCAAAAATTGCGGTGCGGTCTAACTCGTTTTCTTGGATCAAACACTCCACCCATGTGTCGTGAATTGCTAAAAATAAATACACAAAAGGTCACAGTAAAAATCAAACTAGAAAAAAGTCCAACTTATCAAGACGAGTACCCTTACAATGAAGTACATAAAACATGAAGACAATACACACAGGTACTGTCCGGAAAAAATGCCCGCAGATACTGACAGCTAGCTAAGGACATAATTTCCGTTGACTATGATATCAAGCCTTCTTACATATGAAACTTCGAATTAAACTTATTTTATTGCTCAAAAGCAAAGGGATCGGGCACAAGTTATTACAACATTATTAGAAGCCCTTTCCCAACAATTTACAACATAAACAAGTGATAAATATAACATAGCAGCAATGTTAATACAATATACAATTTGATCTCTTTTGTGGTAATTAACTAAATAAAATAAAAGAAACAAATATAAAATACAGAAATTAATGAAACTTATACCATTGTAGTTACATGATAAATATACCACTTCATGTACATACTTGAATAAAGAAATCGCGTGTTTTGAGAATAGAATTAAAAGAATAACAGAAATAAGAAAATAAACAAGAGAAAAAAAAAGAAATAAAGGAGAAAGGGAAAGTCTGCAACATTTTATCAATCCTATATCAATCAATCAATCAATCAAATCTATGGCTATTGTATATAAAACTTTGGACCGCTGTAAATATATCTTAATTTTGTACAATAGTAAGATCAGCATTTCCACAGAGAATTATATTTATATCAATATTTCCATAAATTCTAAGAGCTAAAAGTAGATTCTGAAACTTCAATTGAAATACTTCTAAATAGATTTTGTATAACAACACCATCAATTTTGAAAGAAGAACATGATATTGTGCAATGCTAAATACTGCCAATATGAAAAATTGTTTAAATTAATTTACGGTGTAAAGCATTTAGATGATCAATATTTTTGCCAACAAAAACCATTCTACATTTTTGTGGCTTCACAGTAGTGATTTTGTTCCAGCGTTCAGAGATCTTCCTCATCTAGTTATCTATATCTTGCTTGTTTATTGTTTCTCGAATATTAGGACCTGTTCAAAGTAAGTGAGGAAAGAACCGTCAGTAAAAATAAGCATCTCCTGCTTCTTATAATACACCCGCTGTGTTGAACATGTCAAATCCGGTAGAGAAAAAAAACAAAAACAGTTGTAAAGAGAAAGATCTGTTATTATCTGGGACACAGATATCCCATAGCGGTCCACAAGATCGTTTTTTCGACCGTCAAACTTCTGTGGTGATGACTTCAAGTTATGGGTAACATACCCTTGCTGAAGTAGCCTATTATTTAGCATCCGAGCTCTATGAAGGTAGTCATGGTATCGACTAAAAGCACTTAAACAGCGAATGACTTGGGAGATGTAAACTCCATAAGCTAGCGCTTTCAGAAAAATGCAACAAAGAAAAGGGGAGTTGTTTATGAGAAAAGTGTGAGGTCATCGTGTGTCATACAACCTAGTTTGTATTGTAATTCTATTGACAATTTCAAAAACAAGGTCAAGGAACATAGCTGATGTGGAAGTATATGTAGTATCCTTAATTTTGAGCTCTTTTGGATGGACAAAATGAAGAAAATCACCAAAGCGAGGGTTATTTAGTAACTTATGTAACGGAAGATAATATAGAAGGACTATGTCACTTTTTTATCTTCGCATTGAAGAAGCCTTTCGAAAAATTTAGCCTCACAAGAGTGGTGAAACAGATCTGCTAAAAGAGGGGCACAGTTCGTGCCCATTAGGATTTTATATGCTTACTGGACAAATATATTGTTGATCAGAAACTCTATCATTTAAACCACTTTTTCCTCTGTATAAAAGTTGTGGCTCTTCGTCTTCAGTCTTACGGGCAACTATCAGAAGTATTGTTTCCATTTCATGTATCTGTAGCTCTAAATTTTTAGGCCGAGTCTGAAGAGCAACTGTGAGGAGATCAAGTTCATGAGAAACTATTGGCATTTCAGCCAATTTTGGTATAACAACTCATGAAATCCCTCTTTATCATTTTGTAATATTTCCAGCAAGTTCAGGATGGTGGCATTTTAATGCGAATTTCTTTTTGATGTCATTTTCTTTAATATCAAAAAGAAATTCGCATTAAAATGCCACCATCCTGAACTGAGGAAACGGACTTTGCGAAAATTCTTTTAAAAACTCTTTTAGGGATTTTATCATTTATTTTATGCGTGTTGGTGTCGATGACACGTTTGAAATCGCACCAATTTTTGTGTTTAATATTAGGAGCGAATCTACAATAACAACGGTTGCCATGTTGCTTACATTGAATACTCCATTACCGACAAAAGTAGTTCAGCAAATCAAAAAGAAAAAAAAGAGGAAAAAGATTTACATGTATAAATTCTTAATCAATATATTCCACATTTCAGAGTTAGTATGTAGTTGTCGCAAGCCCTTAAGGTCACCTCACTATTTAAAGTACATGCATCTTCTTTTAAAACAAGCCGAAATCAAGGGACAAGAACTGTCCTCGCGTACCTGTAATTTAAAAGGTGGATTAACAGGCAAAACCTTCAAATTTTCGCAGTGCCTCAAACAGGTCTCCTCGAATTACACTTTCTGAACTTATTTTTCATATAAGATAAGTAACATACGAGTGTTTTACTATCGCAAAGAAAAAAAAGATTAAAACTAAGATTATGGTCGAGGAACGGGCTTTTCTTGGTGATATGACACGGAAATTGTCTCTTCTAGTTCTTATAATATTTTACCTTTTAATACTGATATTAGTTTTTCTAGTTCAGCTCGGTTTACCTGTATGATGAGACAAGGCTTGTACCGAACGACAAAAACATTTCACCTGACTGACAAAAGGCAAATTATGCCTTTGACATTTAACACAATCTGGACACACAGAAGCTATAGTTAGTCGTCATATAAGCGGGAGATTGATGCATGATTAAACCTGGTTTAACCCACCATTTTATTTATAAAATGCACGTTTAAGTCGGGAATATGACGGCTTGACAAAAATGTTCTGTGTTTGGTTGTGTTTTCTCGATTCTGTCCTACGTTTTACGGATTTTCCTTACTGGTCTCTCCCTGTAATTGCTTCGGACTTTTGTTGTCACTTTTATTTAGTGATGTTATTACAAGTTCTAGTGTGAATCCTGTAATGTATGAGACAGTCCCTCTTTATGATGCAAGTTGCCCTTGCACCTTAACTTGCAAGGTTCAAAGACTACTTCAGCTATGCTGAAAACTGTGGGAACTTACTCATTCCTAATGTTAATATAGAACTCTGGTTATAATTTAAAATAAGTTCAATAGATCTAAATGATTTAGCCATGCAAAACAAATCAAATATTATTATTGATGGCATCTGTTTGAACAACCAGTAGGCGTGATAATAAGGCCTCTGATTGAAAATCTGCTAAAGAACATTTTACAATGTACTTAGTTTACTTGATATTACTCTGAACTTAGCATGCGAAGACGCTTCATCGTACGTACTAATTCAAATCCCTCTTATAGAAATGCTTGTAGAATTTCACAGTCATTACCTTAAATAACAATGAAGTGATATGGAGATTATTTGCATGAAACCCTCGATAACTTTGGTAAAGGCAATATAATTAAAACAAGTTTGTAATTAAAGGAAATAACGCCCGTGGTGGTACAAGTGGTTATACAGAGAGTAATAGGAGTAGACGTTTTACCTCTTTAAGTGGCAGATGTATTAATGCTTACCATTTTTGCAGAAACATTTCATCTTGCGATTTATTACTTTACTTGTAGAGGGAATGCAAAGTTAAAAAAAATATGTGTCTTGGGGTCCAGACCCTCTTTGGGTCATGGTTCAAATAAGTTATAACCCATCGGGCATACGCTCTCACGGTTATAGCTACTAATGAATACTTATATTTACAGAACGTCAACACTGAGAAAATTTTTACAGTTGTTTGTCTTTTTCAGGAAACAATATTAAGTAGTAATTACAACAACAACAACAAATACTTTATTTGTCAATTAATAATCTGTCTAGCATCTTCCAGCTCGGGACACTCTAAAAGAAAAATGAATTTCATTCTCAACAGATGCTTCACAAAGTTTACAAAATATTCGATCAGCCGGGACATTATAATACCGTCCACGTTCTATCTCCAACTTATGGGAGCTAGAACTCTTGCCAGATGGCTTCTTGATGTTTTAAAAAATCATCGGGTGTTGATACTACCGTTTATAAAGCTCATTTCTATAGATCTGCAGCATCAACTAGTCTATATCGAAAAAGATTTACTAATGCAGAAATTCTGAAATTGTTCTACTGTAAGAATGTGGATACTTTTTAAATATTCTTTTTGAAACCGATATCGTAATTTGTGTTCATATAAAATTATGTGTGACCGTTTGCAGTTTTCATTGATAGATATTTACCGACTTTGTACGGCAAACCAGATTATATATTTTGAGAATACTTCTGACTTACTTTCAAAATAATTATGTATCGGGATATTCTACGTGTATGGTGATGATTTTCATCATGATTGGATGTGAACATAGGCGAACTCAGTGTTAAAGTTTTGAATAACAATATTAATCGGTATATTCATTTTTTTCAACATTTTCTGAAATGAAGAAATACATTCATTAAAAATAAAAAAAAAATCTCTCAAGTTTGCATAAATGCAGTGTAATTAGAATTCTTAGAAGATATTTGGAAGCATGGAAAGGTTATTACCGACTCTGGTATACCTTGTTTCCCTTCCTGTATTTTAGAGGTTTCTCAGATTTTGCATTAGGACACTGCTGAAATAGAAGGTTTTACCTGCCATATAAAAGGTAGGTAGAAACGGACGGTCCTTGGTCCTTGATTTATTCGTATTTAAACTTAGAATAGCGAGGCGACCTTAAGGGCTTCCGAGAACTACATAATAACTCCTACATCCTTCAATACATCTCCAAGAATTCTTAACACACTTCATTTATGCGAACTTGTGTTATTTTTATAATTCTTTTCAACATGTAGAGATATCCAATAATTAACGCGATACAAGAAAATTAGAGGAAGAATAGAATTTTTCTACCCTATTTGCATAATTGTAACATGACTATATTGATAATTCTTTTCAGTCTTTATTAATAAAATGTGGTTAAATTTTACACATAGTACTATATAATCTGTTTTTCACTGCAGTTAGATTAGCATCCCATCAGAAATTCTATGGCCGTCACCATGACATCATTGACAGATATGACGTGTCTGTGTCCCAAATGAAAACGGACATTTTCAGCTAGATTTTACGTCTTCACGGATTTGACATAACCGGATTTGACTCAACCCTGGATTGACTCACTGATAGTGTGACGGGTGCCGCTAGCGGAGCATGCTTACCCTTCCGGAGCACCTGATGTCACTCCCGGTTTTCATGGGAGTTCACACTATGAGTGCCTTAGTTCTTAATGTTATCTTTTTATTTCCGTGAATTGTAGCTGTCTCACGTCCTTGTTTTGTCTTTGTTTTTATCTGTTACCGTTTTTGCCATGTCTTTTGACTTCGAGTTTTGTAGTCATCGCTTCCCTTGTTCCTTCGGTATTCTACTGCCGTTGTTTTTAGATCTTTTTTGGATTATCATTTGATCTTAGTTTCAAATATATTTATTGTAAAAAAAAGGTTGAAATATCATTCAGCAATGCCACTATGAAATGTAAAGAGCGTCAAATCGCCATTATTTTCAATTTATAGAAAAACAAACATTGCAAATGTTATTGACCAAACAGTTTTTGACCTGTTTAACAGTAAATTAAATATGGAGATAACCTTAAGGTATGTAACAATGATATAGACGTCCATGCATACCAAATGTTTCTTCTGGGTCATTTCAGCATCTTAAAAGGGCCCACATCTTTCATTTATTTTCCCTCTCTAACACAGACAAAGTTTAGAACAATGCTCAATTCTAACTTCAGCAAGTGTCATGGAAAGCAACGGGAATAAAACTTTTCATTTCTGGTCAGCTGAGACCTACCGGAAACGAGATAATGTGTCCGCGTAATTTACATCTGACCTAAGCTATTAAATTTATTTGCAAGGCAAAGCTGTTGCATTCCGAGTACCATAACATGAGAACAGGAAATTGATTTCCTGCGTGCTTGAATACTATCGATAATAACACGGTATTTTTGTTGACAGTATTACCAGAAGTTTAAAGCGATTGTTATTTTGCTTTAAAATTTCGCCAACGAGAAGAACCCTGATGAAAGAGCGTTTGTTTTTGTTGCGCTAATTCAAAATCTTCAATATTGCTATACGCTTTTACGAACTTTTAATATTGTTACAGGTCAGCATTATCACATTTTCTGAATCTTACTGATACTTTTGTTATTTACAGTTTTGAAAATAAAACACACTGAAATGTAGTTATTTCTAGTTCTTCACACAAACACCATATTTACGTATGTCTTCAGTTAAAAAAAAATGAAACACTTCAAGGCATAAGAATTCATACCAGAGAGCAAGTCCATGTTAAGATATTCGATACACCCTCGATATATGAAGAAAGTTAGGCTGCATTGACTAAAAAACGAAAACTGGAAAAATACAGGTATAATAGAAATCCTCAAAATAAACTGGGTTACGATGAAGCAAGAAATGAAGCAAATTAATCAGTTAGAAAAGCTAAATATGAATATGAAAGATGTATAGCATTGAATATGAAAGGCGATATACAAAGCAAGACAAAAACAAAAGATTGGATCCCATGTTTCATGGACAAAAATGGAAAGATAAGCACAGATGAAATTGCCAAGCCTGAATTAATAAACAAATTTTTCAAAGGTGTTGTCACTTCAGAAAATGATAACGAAAATGTCTCAATATTAATCCCAAAAACTGATGAGCTTATGACTACAGTTGGAGTTGGGAGTCAGTCAGCAAAATATACAATCATTTGGAAAAAAAAATAGAAACCAAATCACTAGGGCCAGACCAAATACACCCAATTATCTCCGATCCATAAAAAGGGAAGAAAAACAAAGTGGAAAATTACCGACCAATCAGTTTAACCGCAGATGTAAGTAAAATAATATAGAAATTTATTAGAAATACTCTTTGGATCATATGAAGAGCCATAACTTATTTGCATAACACAAACTTGGATTTAGGCAAAGGAATGTATCACACAATTAATAGAAGTATTACATGACTGGACAGAAAAGCAACAATGCAATTGATGCAATTAATTTAACAGTTCCTCATCAGCGTTTAGTAAAAAAATTAAAATGCTATGGTATTGACGGAAAAAAAATTGGGTGAATTAAAGACTCCTTAGGTAATTGAAAGCAGAAAGTGGTTATAAATGGCTCAAGTTTAGAAAAGACGACAGCGACCAGTTGGATTCCATCAAGAAGTATTTTGGGACCATTCCGTTTTACTTTACAACATCTATCAATGATTTGCAAGACGTGGTGACCAACATGGCGCATTTATTCGCAGACGACACCAAAACATATGCCGTGGTAAATACAGAGGACCTAAAAAACACCTAACTTGAAGACATAGAGGAATTATAAAACGGGTCAGAAAAGTGGCTTTTAATATTCATCAAATTTGAATGTACTCACATTCATTTTGGTCAAATCACAAACTTAAAACTACAGTATTGGAAATGAGGAAATGGATTTGGGAATATTGATTGACAACAAACTGAAATTTCAGCATTAATCATATAAACCAACAAACAAAAAAGGCAAATCAAATATTGGGTTTAATCAAAAGAGTTTTTTTTTTCATTTTTTGACATGTATCAAGCACTGCACACACAAAAAAAAATATATAACACCACATTTGGAATACGACAGAAAATATACGCATAATAAACAGTAAATTTCGTTATGCTGTACACATGTTTCAAGGAGTAACCTCTCATCAGCAGCATCAGAATCAAATAATATGGAAATAATATGGAAAGCCATAATCCAAAAGTAGTCAGAAAAAAAGCACTGATTACCAAATACAAAACATACCAAAGTTACATAAAAACATACGATTTGCAAACAAATCCCAAAAAGAAGCCAAATCCAGTACCAAGGACATCCACCGAGTGCCATATAAGGAATGTAGCCTCAGTATTTAAAGGGTTGGAATTTTGATAAACAGTTAATTTCTATAAAAAGCAAGGAACAATTTTTCATGTCAAACAATTCGAATTATTGGGCTGCTGAGTACCCGTGGGACCACTGGTCCACCAGCAATGGCACCGACCCAATGGTTTATAGATATTTAAATACCAGTTGCATAATAAACCGTTAATTTCCTTATGCTTTACAAGTGTTTCAAGGAGTAACCTCTCAACAGCAGCATTAAAATCTAGCATCAAATAATATGAAAAGCCATAATCCAAATGTAGTAAAAAAAAAAAAGAAGTACTCATTACCAAATCCAGTACAAATGACATCCATCGCGTGCCATACAAGGAATTGAGCCTCAGTATTGTAAGGGGTTAATATAAAACGCAAGGTTAATTTTTCGTGTCGGACGATTCTGACTATTGAGCTGTTGAATAACCTCGGGGGCCTCTGGTCCATCAGTAGTGGCATCAATCCAATGATTTCTAAATGCTATTTAAAACAGGATGCTGGACAAACTGAGAATGTTAAAAGAAGAACAACCAAATCGGTAAAAAATATAAAGCATTTAAGTTACATGTATGCACAACACCTAAAAAACTTGGATTTCCTTCTCTCAAATACCATCAAAAGTTTTTTTAAACATTCAAAATTTTAAATGTTTTGGATAAAGTAGAGCATGGATATATATTTCAAAAGAATCCTTCAATTACAAGGGACATCGATAAATTTTGTACAAAAAAACACAGTCGAACAAACATAAGAAAATACAGCTTCTCCAAAAGAATAGTAGATGTGTGGAATAAGTTACCCTAGAAAGTAATTCAGTGCAACACAGTCAACTCCTTCGAACATCTATTGAATGAACACTGGTAGAATTTAGAAATCAAATTCATACAAGAAGGGTCTTACAGGCTTATAGCCTAATATGCTGATCCAAGAACCAAGTAAAATAAACAAGAGCTTATCTGGGCTTAAAAGCAGCTGTACAATCAGCTAGGAACAGAACTTTGCACATGAAATAAAGAACCTCTGCGCGAATTATTCTTTAAAGTAGGACTTGGAATGGTTTGATTTCAGCAACATTTATTGCCTAGATAATGAGGGGAAACCATGCCCAAATGTTTTGAATAATTGTCTCAATTGGGTTGTAATGGGAAGTTGATCATTCGGTTCCCATGGAAACCAATCCTAAACAAGAGCTGTCGCCAAATGGCAGCCAGTTATACCCCCGCTCATTGAACACTGAATCAATATGGAAACTGCAAATTTAAGTGTGTGCGGATACAATGCAGGTGTACCCACAGTTCAAGTGTGGACACAAACAAGTATGGACCAAAAATTTTCAATATATTGGTATAATGGGAAAAATTTATGAAGTCAAACAGGAAGTAGATGAGACACGGTACAACTCATCATACTTAAGCTTCAGACCAAATATCAATTCATTC
>MJUU01027736.1:35848-85415 GCA_002080025.1 Modiolus philippinarum
CATCATACTTAAGCTTCAGACCAAATATCAAATCATTACTACATACACAAGCTGAGAAATCCTTGACGAAAGATGTTCCGGACGGACGGACGGACGGACGGACAGACAGACGGACAAGGGTAAAACAGTATACCCCCTCTCCTTCGGAGCGGGGGTATAAAAATAAAACTTTAGAAAACAGTATTCTGTTATTTTTTATGATTTCAGTAATATGTATAAAGTATATTTTAAGAACCCTGGTCATTTTTTGAAAGAGGACTCGGTCCGTTTGCTTTTAACAATAATCAATGTAATTTTGTTTTAAATGGTGGTTTGAAATAGCACAATATCGATGTAACTGAATTGAGTTGTAATGGATAGCAAATGTTTCGTTTGCCATGGGCACCAAACAGAAACTGAAATTTTTTAACAAAAGTATTCTGCTACATATTTTTAGAATTTCATCATTATGTTTAAACTAGATAGTAAGGGAACATGTGTCCAATTTGTTTTTGAAAGAGGGAATTGGAATGTTTTAATTTCAGCAGTATTTATTTCCTATATTATAAGGAGTCCCTGACCAAAAAAGGTTTGGAAAGTTCGTCTGAAATTGGGTAGAAGTTGGGAGTGGAAGTTTTTTTATCATTTTTATTTTAGCTGACTTGAGAGTTTTGTACATGACGCAAGGTACTTGAAAGTCGGCTCTTGCATCTTCGATGCTTTTGTCAATTTGTGTTTTGCTTCCGAGCATATTGCAAAATACTTAATAGTATAGAAGATTTGTGTCCTTTTCAAATAAAAAATGCATATTTAAAACGCACAAATTCAATAATGCATAAATCGTAAATTTAAAAAGACATTAATTATGCATTTTCTAACATTAACCATAATTTTCGGCTCTTATGTTTTTTCTTTAATTTTGCAAAATCATAGGCAAGATAAATGGAAGGACTGAGGAAACGTGCACACTGAAGGAGTATCTGCCCTGTTCGAAATGACAACGATCGTTCATTTAGAAAATCATCTCTGTTGCCTAATATAATCACTGTCTGCAGACATGCATCTGAATGCTTGATTACATAAGAGATATGTAGAACCGTTTCCACCCTTGTAGCTCAAAAGATAGTGATCTTAATTTACTTGCTGATCGAATCAAGGATAAATGTAACTGTCGTCCGTCAACGAACTGTTCGGTTGTACAAGTAGGGAATATTTTTTTTGTGTTTTTATATCTTTAATTCTTTTTAAATTATTTTTTTTATCAATATCACAAATCATATTTTTCTCCGATACCTGTGACGTCCCCGCTATTGCGAGTCGTATTTTACGTGGTGATAAGAACAATATTGCTAAATTCAGGTTTATTCATCACATATACCAATAGGATAAAGCAACACTCATGTAAACCAACAGTAAAAGGGGGTAAAAGATCGTTATTTTTCATGTTTTTTTTGCATTGGTACTAATAAAATCTCAACCAGTTGAGTAAGTGAGAACCGAACCATCAGTCAAAAGAACAAACAATCCATGGACAAAGGTATTATCGGAAACACTTAGAAACAATGACACCACTTGATACAAACAAGAAAAATGAAGACACTCCTACAGATGAACAACACGGACCCAATAAAATCCATGGATGAGATAAGGTGTACCGGTAGAGTAAGCATCTCCTGCTTCTTATAAGACACCCGCCGTGTTGAACATGTCAACTCCAGTAGTAAAGTTCACACTATGATAGCCGTAGTTCTTAATGTCGTCTTTTTACTTCCGTGCATTGTAGCCGTCTCACATCCTTGTTTTGTCTGTTTTTCTCTGTTGCCGTTTTGCCATGTCTTTTGAGTTCGATTTTTTTAGGTCATCGCTTCCCTTGTTCCTCCGGTATTCTACTGCGGTTGTTCCAGTCCGTTCCTCTCCAAATTCAAGTATCAAGGGTGCTCGGTAACTAGAGAACACTGCATCACTAAAACATCTGATGGAACTTGATATTGTATCAAAAAGATTGCACGCCCATTAATTGTTACAAAATATCCGTCTATCTTTCTGTTTTGTGCTTTCTTTCTTTTGTTATCCCCGCACTTTTGAAGAAAGTTCGGGGATAATGTTATACCCTCCGTCTGTCCGTCCGTCACACTTTTCTTGTGACTCAAACTCCTCCTGCATTTTTGGATTTTAGGATTTAATTTTGTAGTATTAATTGTTGCATATAGTCTGTAGATGCGCAATAAGCTTTCGAATTTTCGATAATGGTCTTGGTGCAAACAAGAGGCCCCATGATGTCAATTTTTACACATGTGGCATGCGACACAAATTCCTCCTACATTTTTGGATTTAGGGATTTAATTTTGTTGTAGAATTGTTGCATATAGTCTGTAGATGCGCAATAAGCTTTCGGATTTTTGATATTGGTCTTGGTGCAAACAAGAGGCCCATGATGTCAATTTTAACAAAGACCCAAAGATTTGGATTTTGACACATGTGGCATGTGACGCAAACTCCTACTACATTTTGGGATTTAGGTATTAAATCTTTATGCAGAATTGTTTCATATAGTCTTTAGATTTGCAATAAGCTTTTGGAATTTTGGTTCCGGTTCCAACATTGGAAAATTTCCTGAAAATGTCAAAGACACATATTTTTTTAAATTTTGGCATATCATCTTATATTCTGACAAGTGTTTTGTAAAAAACAAAATTATGATAACTTAGGATTCTGAAGGCGGTTCCAATTTTGGTAAATTTCCTGAAAGTCTCAAAGACAACTTATTTTTTGGAATTCTATCTGGCAACTGTACTTAAAATGTTCGTGTAGTTAAGGACAAACATTTTCATTAATTGGATTTCAAAAATATTTGATTCCAGTTTTGGTAAATTTCCTGAAAGTCTAAGTTTTTGGAATTCTACCTAGCAACCATACTTAAATTGTTTATTTAATTTAGGACAAATATTTTAATCAATTGGATTTCAAAAATATTTCATTCCAATTTTGGTAAATTTCCTGAAAGTCTCAAAGACCAGCTATTTTTTGGAATTCTACCTAGCAACCATACTTGAATTGTTTGTGTAGTTTATGACAAACATTTTCATCAATTGGATTTCAAAAATATTTGATTCCAATTTTGGTAAATTTCCTGAAAATCTCAAAGACCACTTATTTTTTGAATTCTACCTAGCAACCATACTTAAATTATTTGTGTAGTTTAGAACAAACATTTTCAGCAATTGGATTTCAAAAATATTTGATTCCAATTTTGGTAAATTTCCTGAAAGTCTAAAAGACCACTAATTTTTGGGGGGGATTCTACCTAGCAACTTTACTTGAATTGTTTGTGTAGTTTATGGCAATCATTTTCAACATATGGATTTCAAAAATATTGATTCAAATCTTGGTAAATTTCCTGAAAGTCTCAAAGATCAGTTATTCTTTTGAATTCTACTTAGCAATCATATATCCTAGAATTCTTTTAGTAACAATAACGACTATCGATAGGTAGATTTCCAAAATAATGAAAAAATGTATGCCCAGGATGTATATCAACTGTTTTCTGTGTCAAACAGGGAGTGCGGGGATAGCTGTCGTTTCCGACAACATCTAGTTTCTTTTTGTTTTTGCTTTTTTGGGGATGTGGCGGTAACATATATTGCAGTTCTATTGATATATTAGCCTAATTATACCTATTTATATAGTGGTGTAAATATTGATTTTGAATAAAATAAAATCACTACTCCGTGTCACTACATGAAACAATAACACGTTGTTTTGGACAAAGTAGTTCTCTCTTAATATTGGTTTTCAATGATACAAGGTAGTTTTTAATGCCAACATTGACATTAAACAAAGAAATTGCATGCATAATGAAATCCCATCACTCAAGTTTCTTCTTCGGTAAAACGACACTTAAAGTGAAGTGTAGGATAGTTTAAATTTTAATAATAAAAGCGACACGACGTGAAAGTTAATGCATTAAGACAGCATACAAATGAAAGAACGACAAATTAGTGTTGCGAAACAATTTGAATTCGTGTCTTTCACTAGTACTTATTTTTTTTACTAAAAAAAGAAACAAGTTTTAGTTTATACGCTAGGCCTCGATTAGTTATAACTTATTTGTACCACGATCCTATGGTCCATGTATAATTGAAGTTTGATAAATTCAGATTTTAGGGGAGGGAAATTTTACCCTGGGTTACGAAAAAGTAGAAGTAATGGAGGGTATCTGATTATTTACTGACATCACGGTACAAATAAAGATACATGTTGGACATGTCCTGGCGTCATTCCTTCGTTGACATGAAACTGCAAGTTAAAAATGTCGTGGTTGTACTATCATAGACAATATATATATTGGTAGGTCCGAATATCGTGGTACGTAGTTACGAGAGACGGTGATGCCACAGTTAAAAAATTAGTTGAAATGAACGTAAATACCACGATATTATGGAACCTATGATATTATGAGAACCTACTATACTTAATTTTTATTAAAATGTTTTGGCACAATAAAGTGATAAAAACGTGACAAAATACAAAAATACAACAAAATCTGCAGGTGGGCATTTCTGTCTCATCAGTTTAGAAAAAAAAAATATTGACCAGTATAATTCAAATAAGCTTGTTATAACTAATTTAACACCCTCTGGCCTGGGGTATAAACTAAAATTCGCATTTGTTCTACCATTGATGATTTTAATGAGCGTAACCTTACTCTCACATCCAAAATTTCTACAACAAGGTTACAGATTTCATAAATTATTAAATACTTTTAAGACGTTTTACAGAAGATATGAACATTTGATATCTAGATATGACGTGACTCGCAAGCAGCTAATTACAAAGGGGATTTGGCATCCTCGATTTTATGGAAATGTTAAAAAATGTCAAAAACTGATAAATAATCCAGAAAAGCTGGGACGTAACTTGTATTCTTTACGTAATAGTGCATATCGACGAGATATTCTAAACAAATCCGTTAAACTGGCTTTGGATTCCAGTGACCTGAAGACTTTACATATATACCGGCTTCTCACTGATACTTCCGATGTTTACTGAAATATATGAAGACTCTTCACCAAACCCTTGAGAGTTTTGAGTTTGATTTTTCTTCCGCAATGCGACAGTGTTTTACCAGCAGATTAGATTCCTTGAGCTAGCCGGTAGTTTAGCGGCGAGCACTCTTTGACCCTTCTTTCAAAATTACGTTTTGTCATATCCTTTTTCTTTTCCAAGATAGTGGTCATTGAGTTAGTAGTCTACTTGTATTGGGTTTTATTCGCATGTTTATGATACTATAGGGAAACGGGCTAGAGAAAGGGGGGGTTTGGGTACCCATAAACCGGTTCAACCCTACCACTTGCCTTTGCTAGTGCCGGTACCAAGTCCGGCTATCCCGAGTTCCTCTTGTTATTTATGTTTGTCTCTTGTTTTCATTATTGTTTTTATGGTGCTGTTTGCTTGTAAATTGTTGCATGTGATTGTAGTTCCCGGCCATTGTAGGTGTTACTGTTATCCTGTTTTTGTAATTGAAAGAATCCAAAAGTATATGATGTTTTTTCAACTAGACTTTGATCAATCTGTATATTGCAAACTTGACGTTAGATTCAATCAAGTTACATATAGGTTTCCCGTGCAAAGCAAATCGGACTATTTGGATCTTAAATATATAAGGGTTGCGCCACTCAATGTAAAAAATAAGTTGAATTTGAGATGGATGTGATTTTTGGTAGACATTTGGAAAAAGTAATTTAATTGAAAGAAATGATATGTTAATGACCCTTTTTTAAACAAAAAGGATTTAATATATAGAAACTAAACTCATTTGAATGTTTCGTAGGATTAACATATGCAAGGCTTGTAAATATTTTAATGCGACAAAAATGACTTGTTTTTAAATTTTTAGAACGCTCATAAAGATGCATGAAATGAAATATTTGGAAAAAAGTACAAAAACTAAGTAAAACAAAAAACGCTTAAATGTGGATTGAATAAGAAAAATAAAAAAAAACTGTCAGAAATTCCACAAAAATGAGGAGCAAACTTCGTATGATATTTGGCTGTTGTATTGGCTAAAATAATGTTGTTTTTGTATTAATAGTTGTAATATGATAATATTACGGGTTTATTTCTGTATTGGCCTTGTTATTGGTCCAAGGATGGCTGTATTGGCCTGAGGCGTAGCCGAAGGCCAATGCAATCGTCCGAGGACCAATACCAAGGCCAATACAGAAATAAACACGTAATGATATCTTTATTGATTAACGAACATTCCTCTGCATTTGTTCATTCATGTACATGTAGATCAAATAGAAAAAATACTTTATGTTGGTAGTAAACTTTCGATGGATGTTGTTACATGCTAATAAAGATTGACATAATGTCAGAGTGACAAGACTCTGTCACAAGTTTCTCATCACAGTTAAGTTTACGAGATTAAAATGTAAATGAGATCTTGATGACGGTAAAGACAAAGTACAAGCAAATGAACTGTGACAGTGAAAATATTTTACATAGAGAATATTGCCATCCCCTTCGTGGAGTTTTAAGTTAGATTTTCTTCCATGGTGCGACAATGTTTACCAGCAAGCTAGGATCCTTGAGCTAGTCGGCAGCTTAGAATAGCGAGCATTCCTTGACACTTCTTTCAAAATTATGTTTTGTCTTTATCTTTTTGAGTACCCGTAAACCAGTTTAACCCTACCGCCGGCTTTTGCTAATGCCGGTACCAAGTCCAGCTGTCCCAAATTCTTATTATGGCTCACGTATGTCGTCTGTCTTTTTATTAAAACTTTTTTGTAGCTTCAGATAACTGTGATTTGCGGCTATTGTGGTTGCTTCTTGTCATCTTTTCGTAGAAATTGAACTGTTAGAATCGCAATAACAGTACATTATTTGAATCAATCTTGGTTTGATTGTACACAATTTTTGCATAAAGGCTGTGCTAACTGCATTTTCGACCATCACCATCAAATCTACGATTGTACTGTCATTTCTTAATTTTAAATGAAACCAAGGAAGGAAATCACTTGTAGTCAAATTCCAAAACAAGATTTTATGTTTTAAAATGTTTTGATTTTGATATGCACTGAAGCCAACTACCATCTGCAGAAATAAATATGATTACCGCAAAGTCATTGTTTTTTTTTCAATCTGTCTTTTTATCCGCGCTGAATTTTGTAAATGGTGAATGAAAGGATATGGAGTAGATGCACATGTGACAAAGTCTCTACAAATACATGGTCTTTGAATGTTTTATTTTTATCTAATCCAAAGAAACATTTGTTGTCTAAAATGGCATTCTGCACATAATGGTTTACGTTTAAATCAGAAATGATATTTAGATTCATTTTGACATGTAAATATGCCTTGATGACATAGTTCCACCTTCTAATCAAATCAATTAATATGGGTTAATTTGCCTAAGAACTAAAAAAAAGACAAGCAATGTTATTAGATTACCCATTTATTTTCCTTTAGTATTGCGTAAAACCGTCATAATGTCAGAAGCCTTATTGTTGATACAGCTAACGCTCAATTTTGACACGATAGCAAAACAATTAATCAGATGTAATTGAAATTCACGCTGTAATTATCCTACAGATATAATATATTGCAAAAGTTTTCTTTAGAATGGTTTCTTGTGTGAATGTATTGATTAACTTTTTGATCCAACTGGTTTCTGACGTTTCCTAGATTAATGGATACAAAGTTTCTATGAACAAGCTTGTTGCATTTATATAGATTTCATCTGTTCATGTCATAACTGACATTAGGGAATAAAATGATAGAATGAACAAGTACATAAATATGTCGTAAAAGATTATTTTGGAGGTAAGCAATTTGACAATCATTCCTTTGTAAGTAAATACATTTTCAATAATCAGTTTTTAAATTATATAACTTTATAGGTATTATCAAAGTATGCAACTATGGGTGTCCGAAAATCTTATGTTTCAATGCCTAAAATATTTACTGTATTGTTCGCACCTTCATTAATGTCCTGATTTGGAAACTATATTTTTATTTTTTTTATAAGAATCCCTTGTTCAATTTCTTTCAACAGCAATTCTTTTTCATTTTCGTTAAAGTTTAGGGAGTTTTTGGTGGTCAGATTAAAGGTCAATTAGTTTTTTTACAATTTTAAATTTTAACTCTTCATATGCGTACTTTCGTATTCGATGTTGATATTTATTTTTTAACTTTTTATGTCACCTCAAACAATGTCGAGGTGGCATCTTGTTATTCTGCTTTTCTCCTGATTATTATTATAATAATTCCACACGTTTTTGTCCGGGTGATTATTTATAAATGGCCGCATGAAATGAATTGAAACTTTGCATAAAGTTGTTTCATCATCCAAAATTAAATGTTGTGCATTTAAAATTGTAAAAAATTGCCGTAAAGGTAGATTTTGAGGCCTTGAATAAGGTGGATGTCTGGGGTGACATCGGCTTTTGCTTGCAGTCGCAAATCTAGCTGTGGTTGTGTTCAAATTGATATTTATTTGTTAATTGTAGGGCACTTTTCCATTACAAAGCGCTCTGTTAACTTTCGTATACATTACAACCGATTCTTTCAAGTTCGGCAAAAATATTGAACATAGCAGTTTTAAAATTCTATTATTTTTTTATTAAACATTGTCAAGGTACTTCTTTCATAATGGCACGAATCATATTGCATCACTTAGGTCTTTCCTTATTTATTTATTTATAAAAATGATAAAATCAAAGAACCATGTAAACAGTTTAACTTAAATTAAAAAAAAAATACACGACAATAATGCTCAAGGAGAAAGAATTCCTCAAATTAGTAAATGAAGAATGTAAGATGAATTTATTAAGTTGACCAAGGAATATCACTTTAACAATTTAATACTTTTTTGCTGCTTTTCATGTATCTCTTCCGCCAAAACTAAATTCTGACGAAGATGTGTGGCATTGATAACTATTTTTCACTCACTTTAACACGTCGAATAAGAAAGTAGATATATTGCTGTAGGTTTTTGATATTTTGACTTCTCTCAACCACCAACATACTGAAGTATACAACAATTATCACTGTATTCTGTGAGTTCAAACGTGTGATCCAATTACTTCAATTACAGCTGTTCATCACTAAATAAGTCAATCGTATTTTTCAAATGCAAGTTTGACACGATCACTAACAATTTATCAATTTTAATTGAAAATCTTTCAGCAGTTAAAAGACTATGATTGAAACTTTTTTTCTTCTGAATGTTGCAACAAATGGTTTTCCCGAGAATTTATTGATCAACTTTCCGTTACCACTTATCTCTCATGTTAAATGTATTATTGGATATAAAAGGATCTGGAAGTGTGTTTTGATGTATTCCAGTTGTTTTCAACAACACAGGATGAAATCGCTATTGGGAATTGTTTGTTAGAATTATAATGTGTTGATATACTAATAAATGTCAGATATAATGGGTGGGCCATTTAACAATGTTCACAAGGTAAGTTTTTCGATAGTTTAACTCTAAAACAGTTTGGAAAAATTGTATAAAAACTATTAGACAGCACAAATGAGTGCGTATTTAAAAAAAAAAGTACGTATTTAAATATAATGACGTCTTAAAAAACTGGAACTAAAGTACAAATGATAATACACAAGCCTGTCCACAAAATTACTAGAAATTGCCCTTTGTATTGTTACTTTTCCCTTTTTAAGGAATATCAACATCCTCCATCTTATCTACAATATATTGGGCATTATGTCTTTATTAACGAAATGTAGTATTTATGTAATTCATCGTAGAACTGCACTATTTTTCAAATGTTTTGTCGAAAATGGCAAAATTTAGAATGTACCAATCTTTTGAGTTATCTGTTTGTTTGGCGACTTTTCAGCTTTGTCAAGTGTTAAAATCCATGGAGATTACATCTAAATCGTTTATGTAATGAAAAGTTATTTATATATTAAACATAAAATTATTTGATTTATGATTAAAAATTTAAAACTTAATTGATTACTCTGTCTAATAATTAAAATTGTAATTTGAAATGTATCAGTGAGAAAATGATTTATTGGACTAAATAAAACAAGCAAGTAATTTAATTCATACATAATTATAAATGAGGAGGATTTGAATATTTTTTCATCAGTCCTCTTGGGAATATTGAACTTGATTAATATTTAAAATTTAGTAAAAAAGACAATACAATAAATAGAAATGCTGTACATGAATGATTTGAAATAAATGTATTAAAGAATTTAGGCAAAAGGCAATACAATTCAACTAAAACAAATACATATTGGCATTACCCTGCATTTTGGTCAAAATCATTTTATGAAATCACCCTTTTGGAAATCTAATGCTCCAAAGTTGCTGCGATTTTTTATTTTATCTGGATATAGATAAAGGAAGAAAAGAAGTCTGCAATTTATTTGCGATCTGCAATTTGAACTACTATCTTTTGCCTGAAATTCCAACATAATATTTTTTTACTCTTTGTAATGAAAAAGATTCGTGCATTAATGGTTGAAACGTTTACTTTTTTAATGCGTTTAGTGTTTCCTAAAAATTTCAATTTTAAGTAGGCAAGCTACTACAGTCATAATTCACATCCATCACTACTCTTACTAATTCTATAGGATGTCGCCATGAAAGGACTTACATTATAAAAGCATTGTGAAGACCAAATAAATTTTATTGTTTAAAGCCTGACATGTCCTTCTCTTATGCTTGGTCCTAAATTTTATGTATTAACAAAGTAGTTACGTTAATATAGTTACATATAGTCATACATATTGTCAACATTTTCCATTTTACAAAAGTGGGAGCATAAGTGGCATCGTATTTCGCGTCAATGTTAACTTTTGTTACGAATAAGTCGTAATGATCTCCGATACTTATTTTGTTTTATCTTAAACAGAGAATTCAAAAACTTTTCAGTCAACTAACCTGTCAATATTTTTATAATTTGTATACTTCACTGTAAATTTTATTATTATCCATTTCAGCTAATGCTATAACCTACTGCTGCCAAAACCATGACAATGTAAAGGTTGAAATACATAAAAAGGTAAGATTTTTCTGACTGCATGTAAACTTTTAGAAGAGGGTGACAAATTAAAAAAAAAATCTGTGAATTTTAAACATTTTTTTAAAGTAATACTGTCAAGTTAAAACCACACTGAAAAGAATCAAAATAAGTACTTTTTTCAAAAACAAGCAATCCACGTTTAAAATATTAAAAAATTCCAACTTGAATCGGGGCGTTGGTACGTACGGAAGCGTATTAGGGACATACTAAATAAAAATAAAACTCAAATATTTGACTTTTCGAATCTCAAAATTTTGACTTTTGAAATCTTAAAATTTTAACATTTAACTTAAAATATTGACTTTTTTAAACTCGAATTTTTGACTTTTTCAAACTTAGAATTTCGACTTATACAAACTCAATATTTCGCATTTTTAAAACTCAAAATTTCGACTTTTTAAAACTCGAAATTTCGACTTTTAAAGAATCGAAATTTTAACTTTTCAGAACTCAAAATTTTGACTTTAAACTCGAAATTTCGACTTTTCAAAACTCAAAATTTTGACTTTAAACTCGAGATTTCGACTTTTTTAGACTTAAAATTTCGACTTTTACAAACTCAAAATTTCGACTTTTTTAGACTCAAAATTTCGACTTTAAACTCGAAATTCGACCTTATAAAACTCAAAATTTTGACTTTTGAGTCGAAATTTCGACTTTTTTAAACTCAAAATTTGACTTTAAACTCGAAATTTCGACTTTTTAAAACTCAAAACTCAAAACTCAGAGTTTTGAAAAGTTAAAATTTCGATTTTTTAAAAGTCGAAATTTCGACTTTTTAAAACTCAAAATTTCGATTTTAAACTCGAAATTTTGACTTTTTAAAACTCGAAATTTCGACTTTTAAAAAATCGAAAATTTAATTTTTCAAAACGCAAAATTTCGAGTTTTAAGTCAGAATTTTGAGTTTTAAAAAGTCGAAATTTCGAGTTTAAAGTCAAAATTTTGAGTTTAAAAAAGTCGAAATTTTGAGTTTGTAAATGTCGAAATTTTAAGTTTGAAAAAGTCGAAAATTCGAGTTTACAAAAGTCAATATTTTAAGTTTAATGTTAAAATTTTAAGATTTCAAAAGTCAAAATTTTGAGTTAAAGTCGAAATTTTAAGATTTGAAAAGTCAAATATTTGAGTTTTATTTTTTCTTTGTATGTCCCTAATACGCTTCCGTACGTTGGGAATAAAGTGAAGATAACTTTAATCAAATTTAACAACTATTTTTAGAAATGATAATGCGACATCTGAGAAACACTTGTTCAATGAGCATCGAAGTACATTCCAACTGGGACAAGGAAGTACGGAGAAAACATATGTTTCAAATATGAATGCTGGAAATTGATGGTCTCAATCGAATGAATTCAAAATCTTGCAATTGATCCGTAATTGACATTAAATCGATTTCGACAAAGACTTTTTTTTAAAGTTCAAGATTTTTTCATTAGGTGTCTGATAAAAGGTCATGGAGGATAGAAATATTATTTTTGTTTTACTTCTTATGTGTTTTAATAATTATTTTATCTGTTTATATTTTGAATGCAAAATTTTATTTTATACCAGAATTTGACACACAAGTAAAAAGCAAAATTATATCAATATAATTATGTGTATATTATGGTATTATGGAGAAAAGAATACATGTATGGTGGACTGTTAGTCCCCGAGGGTATTCACCAGCCCAGTAGTCAGTACTTCGGTGCTGACCCGAATGCCGATTTTATTTCAAACCTTGCAATATCTAAATTTTTGTAACTTTCATTGAAAACTAAGGAGTATCTCCCTCACGCAAAGCTCTGTCCTTAGCTGATTTTGGCTTTACATTTAGATCATATTTGGTATTTGTTCTCTATCAGTTTTTTAATATATTTGATTTTATGGTCTTCCAAACGTTTAGATTTTATCTGCACTGAAGAGACATAAGTTGTCGAAATGCGCATATGCAGAAAATAAATTCACAGTAACTTCGGTATTTAGTTAGTTGTATGTTAATATGGATCTTGAAGATGGGGAAACCATACACTTCTCATATTTTTCTGGGACAGCTTTTCCCTATATTGTACGTTTGACATAATTTGTTTCGTCTAAAATGAAATGCAGGCCATGTCTCCAAAAATATTTTCAAACAAGTAGGTCAATATCATATTCGTCTTTGGGAGATAGAAAATGGCAGTAAATTCGAGGTCTGATTGAGCCATTGTTAGTAAATCAAGTAAGAATAGTTCATAATAATCCTGTATAAAATATATAACTTGTTTAGGAGTTTTGCTATCCCTCTAAAGTACCACATAGGTCTTCTCATTACGATTTAACATCCAGTAGATCCTCATGACAAATCAAATACGACTGGGAAGACGACAGAAGGAAAGTTTATCAATTTGTAAATCAATACTAATAAAGACTTTACTTGTAGACATGAGACCTCTGGGAAACCTGTTGACTGTTTTACTGTTATTCATGTAAATGCAATTAGTGCCTATAGGCAGTTATTTTATTCTCTGCAGGGCTACAATTATCCCGCATTATGTGCCTTGATATTCTCAAAGTCGATTTCTAACTTAACTTTACGGTAAAATATTAGGACAAAAGTGTCAATTTATTTAATCCTTTGCTACAGAATTGCTAATCATGACTGCCATTCAACGAGGTGACGACAATCAAACTTATTTTGTTTTGCTTAACGTTGATAAGTGCGTATTTTGCATTTAGATCATATTGGGTATTTGTTCTCTATCTAAGTTTTTTAACATATTTGATTTTATGGATTTCCAAAGGTTTAGATTTTATCTGCACTGAAGAGATATAAGTTGTCGAAATACGCATATGTAAAAAATAAATTCACAGTAACTCCGGTATTTAGTTATTTGTTACCACTAGGTCGATGCCTCTGTTGGTGGACTGTAAGTCCCCGAGGGTATTCACCAGACCAGTAGTCAGTACTTCGTGCTGACCCGAAAGCCGATTTTGTTTTCGTACACTGACATGAAGCCTTTAATCTTTAAATACATTTTAAAGTGATGGCAGGCCAGATGGGATCTGCAAACAAATAATAAACTGCATGGAATACAGTCAGACGTCGGTAAACAGGTCGGTTCCTGTGGTAAAAACCGTAAGGAACAGATAGTGTTGACCCGATGTCGTATTGGACATACTAGAACAACACATAGTTTTATTCTCAACAGTGATGATCGAACTTCATGTATTCCATGCAACAGTCCTTGTTTTAATTGAATGTATAGATGTTGCCGATATCAGGCGTGATTTTTATTCCGCTGATTGTCTTAAAGACCTACATACAAACGTCGCTGGTGACTATTTAGTAAGATTTAAATGGATCAAGTTTCTAATTTCTAATATTGTGACTGTTAAACCAAAATTTCTTCTATTATGTTTTAACATTTTACACATTTGTTTTACTTTTATAAACCTATATGGTTTTATATTGATATCTTATGTATTTATTAAAATTGTTCAATATACTCAACATTTCTCTGCACAATATAGCTGAAAGGTTGCTGAAGTTGGCGTAAAACATCAATCAATCAAAAAGCAACGGCAGTAGAACGCCAAAGGAACAAAGGAGTGAAATTTACAAAAATCGAAGTCCAAAGGCATGGCCAAAACGAGAAAACACAAAACAATGACGTTAGACAGATACAAAGCGCATAAATAGAAATCACAGCATTCAAAACAAAGCACTCACAGTGTGAACTCCAGTGAAACTGAGAGTGACATCAGGTGCTCCGGAAGGGTAAGCATGTCCTGTTCTGTTAACAGCACCCGTAACACTGTGAGTGGGTCAATCCAGGAAAATGTCAAAGTCGGTAATCAAATCCGGGAAGACGTGAATCTAGCTGAAAATGACCACTTTCCTTTGGGATACTGACACGTCATATCTTTCGATGATGTTATGGTGACGGCCATAGAATTTCTTGAGGTTGAACAAATCCCTGACTAAGCAGCTTTTCGGACAGTGTTTTTGCTCTGTTAAAAAAATCACTGTACAAACTACACGCTCGACAGTAACGAATCAACTGTGAAATGTACACACCATAGGCTGGAGAGGTAGGCATATTGCAGCTAAGGAAGGGAAAGTTCACTATTGGGAAATTAAAATCATCACGCTTATCATACAGCTTAAACTTCAAGCGTCCGTTTTCGTCAATATACAATAACAGATCTAGGTACGAAGCTGAAGTAGGTGTTTCAGTTGTTTCTTTAATTTCAAGCTCATTGGGATAGATCAATCAATCAATCGAAATGCCCATATGCAGAAAATAAATTCACATTAACTTTGGTATTTAGTTATTTGTTACCACTAGGTCGATGCCTCTGCTGGTGGACTGTAAGTCCCCGAGGGTATTCACCAGCCCAGTAGTCAGTACTTCGTGTAGACCAGAAAGTCGATTTATTTCGAACCTTGCAGTATCTAAATTTTTGTAAATTTTGTTGAGTTTCTCCCTCATGCATGCAAAGCTCTGTCCTTAGCTGATTTTGGCTTTACATTTAGATCATATTGGGTATTTGTTCTCTATCAGTTTTAACATATTTGATTTTATTGTCTTCTAAAGATTTAGATTTTATCTGCACTGAAGAGACATAAGTTGTCGAAATGCGCATATGCAAAAAATGAATTCACGGTAACTTCGGTATTTAGTTATTTCTAAAGAAGCAACAATTTCTTAATTATCAAAACAAGATTTTTTTCCTTTCAACATATAGTTAGGTGAAAATTACCACGGTGGAAGCACTTCTTCCCCCCCCCCCCCAAAAAAAAAAATCAAATTACTGTCAAAGCTGTGCGTTTCAACTATTTTCGCACATGTTAAGCCTTAAATGAATTCCCCTTACGCTACCAACCCTGTAAAAATGGCCTGTATCAAATAATTTTATTGACTTGTTGAAAATTTTTTTTTTACTCAAATTTAGTCACAGATCACCACTTATTAGTAAAAAAAGATCATTTCTACCTACCTACTCAATATCATTAAGAAGGGTCGGGTATGGGAAAACGAACGTTTTTAAAAAATATATATATATTGATACTGTCGTCATATTCCATCACGAAGGCAGTCGTTGGAAAGGAATGTTTTCGAGTTTAATTGTTTTTTGGCCTTTTTTTCTCCTTGTTAACTTGATGACTAGCTGCAGAACCGTAGCACTATAGGTCTTTTTATTTTTTTTCTGATTTTGGCAGACCATAGAGCTACGGATTTTCCCCTATACAAAACGTGCGACTTTGCGACACGAAGTTTGTCGCACGTTTCTGGGAATTTTTTCACAATCGGACGCCAAGCGGAGGCAGTCTCATGTATGTAGTTTGTTACCTGAAATGTTTGTCCACAGCCTGCCATATTTATTTACTAATAAATATTCATTTCTTGCTTATTATCATAACAAACGTCATCATTGGAGTCATACCGCCTCCAGCCATCTTGCCATATTGCTGACATCAATCTAATTTGAAAAGGGACTTTACGTGAGGTAGGACTAAATGAAAATCGCCGGAATGGATACCCTAAAGTAAATATTTTGTAAATCTCTTGACATGAATATCAACTTTTCTCACTTTTGCAAAGCTTTTTGAATGCAAATAATTAATTCCAATGCATTTAAGAAATATTCCTGTGGAATTTTTAGTTATCCATGACCTGGCATTTATTGCCACCTCTCGAAACGTCACGTGACTGCGATATTGAAATGGCCACACAAGTAGGCGGGATTACATTTTATATAGGGGAAAATCCGTAACTCTATGGTCAGCAACTATATAAAGAAAAATTAGCACAAGGACCATAAAAGCTACGGTTCCGCTGATACATTATGACATGTTTCACTTGAAAGACCAAATGTATGTGTTCTATTAGTTTGTCTTCTTGTATACTATTGAACACTTGTAGGTTCTTACTTTAAAGGTAAATCTTTGCACAAGTAAAAATATTCACCCTACATAAAGTTTGTCCTCTAGTGTTAATGTTGCTGTGGTGACGGGAACAAATGATAAATAAAGCCAAATTGGAAAATAACGAATTATAATATTAAAAATGTTTAATGTATTATCATAAAACAAATTACCATTTCGATGTAAAGCATTAATCAAAATATGAATCATGAAACTTGTGGTAAAAGTAGAATATAACACGGTTAATTGTCTTGTTAAGCCATAATTTTGTCTTATACTTATATCTTTTTCCTAATTGTTTAATAGTGTCGTTAGTGTATGATGTTGAATACCGTACATAATTTACAGTAAATAGTATGTGATATGAGTCTGCTGTCTTTCAGAAAATATCATCAGATATTGCATGATCAGGAATAATTCGTTCTCTTCGGTTAATAGTATTTTAAAGCATATCCCTTGATCTATGACAATTAAATGGCTATCTGTCAATCAAATTGGTGAATTACCAAATAGGATAATTAGATTCTGATGCAAAAGTTAAACCATTTATCATTCTTTTATAATTCGTTTTCAAGCCTATATAGTTTCGCTACATTAGGCTGTAATTATTCAAATAAAAAAAAATACCTTTAAAAAGGCGATTCTCACCAGAGATAACGCGAACGTTGTAATTTATATCTCGTCACTAATGGGTAACTCGGTGATTCAACAGCTTATTGGAACTGCAAATGACCAAACACCGAGTCTTTATATTTATAATAATTGTCTTAACATTTGATATATTTGTTTCTAAAACACCAATTGGATTAGCTATGTGATTGATGTATAAGTTATGGCTATAAAATGACGCTAAGTTTTGTAGGATTTATGGATGGTGAGTTAATCCAAAAGAGCACTGTTTTAGAAACACGCTTTGACCTGAATTCCTATCGTTATTTACGTTTGTCTTTTGTTTTATTTGTGTTTTTTCTGTGTAGTTCCCTAGTATATAGCGTCATGTAATTATAATTTTCAACCATTGTAGGTGTTTCCTGTTGTCTCTTTTATTTCATTGATGACTTAATTTTGCAAGTCAAATGAACATGCTTACCTGCCTTTTAAATATAATAGCTCATACAAGGTCCATTCGCGATCGTTTTTAGGTGGTTGTTTTAGCTCACCTTGTCAGTCCGAGGTTTTGCCATCACTTTGTGTCCATCGTCCGTCATCGTAAATTTGTCTTTCAATCAGCATCTTCTTGAGAACCACTGGTGGATATGAACCAAACTTGGCATATATGCTTCGTAGGTGCTGACCAAGTGTTGTTAATTTAATTTTGATCCGACATCCAACATGGCCATATCGGGAACATAATTCTTCCATTGGACCCCGTGGGGAAATGCATACAACGATCGTTTTCAAGAGAACCACTGGATGAATTCAAACATAGCATGAACAATACTTGTAAGTTGGTGACAGAGGTTTCTTGCTTTGGTGCTGTTCAGTCATCCGACTTGGGCGCCAGCGATGAATTCATTTAACATTGGACCTTATGGGAAATGCATATATAGATCTTCAAGAGAAACGCCGAATGGATTTCAATAACACATGGCAAGAATTATATTTGTAAGGTGCCGATCGAGTAGTGCTGATCCGTCGTCCAACATGGCCACCAGAGGTGAACGTAGTTTAACATTGGACACTTTAAGGGAAATTCAAACAAAAAATTTTTTCCACAGAACCACCGAATGGATTGAAACTAAACGTAGCATTTGACCTAAAAAATGCACAGAAAGATCTTCTTTCAGAGATACAATGAATGGATTAAAACGAAACATTGCATGAGTGTTTGTTATAAGTGTTGACCAAGTGTTGTTACATGTACTTTTGTGGCAATCTGTATTCTTACATCGCCGTAAGTAGTGAATTTTGCTAAACTTTGGAACCTATGAGAAATGCAAGCAAAGATTTTCTTTTAGAGAACCTATGAATTGAAACAAAACATTGCGATAATGATACTTCTGGAATGCCGGCCTAGTGTCGTTTTGCCTGTCAAAGATCAAAGATCATCTCTTATGAAATCATGTGGCCAGTTTGAAATAAACCTTAGAAAAATTACGTGTCTTAAATCCCTTATCCAGGATGGCCAGCAATATGGAAAAAAGTATAAAGTTGAACCCTATATCATACAAATTTTTCACATAGTTTGAAAAAGAGACCCTTTAACATAGAAGTCTATATTATTCAATGTATTGGCCATGGTTCGTGTGAGCAAAACAGGATCTTGAAGGTCTCTTCTTTCTTTTATAATGTTTTATGTTTTCTAATTTCTTGTTATGAGAATTTGTTTTATTCGCGTAATCAATCAGTTCAATGCTCAAGCAGAACCCTCTACCTTTTACATTATTCCTAAGTGAATCGAGGTTCGGACCAATGGTTTCAAAATACAAAAATACCCCACATATTTGTTGGGTATTTTTGTATTTTGAAACCATTGGACCGATGTCACTGCTAGTGGATCAGAGGTCCCCGAGGGTATTCACCAGACCATTAGTCAGACTTGTCTGACATGAAAATTTACCTTACAACTCATTCGCTACTCAAGGGCTTGTGGTTGTTACAGTGACTTCCTTAATAGAGCTCAGTTGCTTACAAATAGACTACTTAAGCAAGGGTACGTTACAAAAAACTTAAAGTCATCACTACAGAAGTTTTACGGTGGACATCAAGATCTTGTGGATAGCTTCCCAGATGACAACAGATCTTTCCCTCTACAGCTAAAGTTTGTTTTTCCTCTATCGGATTCGACTTTACTACCGGAGTTGACATGTACAACACGGCGGGTGTCTTATAAGAAGCAGGCGATGCAGCTTACTCTACCGGTACACCTGATCTTACCCATGTTTTGTTATTGGGTCTGTGTTGTTCGTCTGTATGTGTGTCTTCATTTTTCTTTTTTGTCCCGTACTCAAGTGGCGTCCTTGTTTCGTTGTGTGTCTGATTTTGCCTTTGTGCATGGATTGTTCGTTCTTTTGATTGACGGTTCGGTTCTCACTTACTTTATTGAAATTTACTGTCTTATCAAAATTCTAACCCCTTAAAAATACTACGGCTTCATTCCGTGTATGGCACTCGGCAGATATCCTTAGTACTTGATTTGGCTTCCTATTTCGATATTTTTGGCAATGAGTACTGCTCTTTTGACTACTTTTGGATTATGGCTTTCCATATTATTTGATTTTAATGCTGCTGGTGAGAGGTAACTCCTTGAAACACGTGTACAGAATACTTAATTTACTATCTTTATGCAACTTGGGTATTTTGTTTATTTTATAACTATCTTACTTTAGTTTGAAAAGATCTAAATCGAGTTGATGCAAGTACATGTACACTGCGGTTTATCAATCTTCTTGGGTTGCTTTTATAAGTAAAAATATTCCTTTTTTTTACTGCGAGGACTTTACATGCAGATATTTATTTGCAAACAGAAAATTCCTCAATTAAGGAAATAGGGATGAAAGCCGCACAGAATCTAAACATCGTAATTTCTGTGGTAACATAACACGTTGTTTGACCGAAACAATATTACATTCTCGCACTTGACTTGTTCCTGGGTACGTTCTATCTTGGGAAATGGTGGGTGCTGCATATATAGCAGGAGACGCTTATCCTGTCGACACACATTATCTCGCTCCCTTGGGAGTTCATGTGGACATGTCCATGAAAAATATGGATGTAGCGTTGCTCGACTTCTGGCAATGAATTCCGCTCAAACCGGTGCTAGGGACCGTCGTGAACTTACTGTGAGATATGAGCAAAGCTCATTATTGAAGGCCTCATGGTGACTTCAAGATGAAAACGAACAACAAAAGCGCCATGTATTTGAAGAGACTTTGTCTCATGTGCATTTACTTCACATCCCTTCATTGATTATGTTCAGATAGGTCAATATGTTAGTATCTGTTGAATGCATTGTGATACTCAAATCTCCGTACACTACGCTTTGTTTGTTGTTGTTTTTTCCCTTTTAACAATCAGTATTGAATTTTGCAGTGACATCATCAGTATTAGTTTGTAAAATGTTTACTAAAACTGCAAATACGACTAAACAAAATATTAACATATAAATATAACAGCATTCCAACCCAAGTACATTTCGGATACAAATAAAATATTACAACTACAAGAACCCTTGCAACTTGGAGAAAAACAGAGTAAATACCATTACACTAAATAATAGGGGGTAATTTTCGCTATATTCCCGTTAGAAAATCCGAGAAAATTTCCTACAAGCAATTTAATAGCTAGGTTTGAAGTATCATATGTAAAAGCTATCGTCGGATATAAAATATAAAAGGATTTGAGCGCGAACATTATCCGCCTCGCGAAATGTTTGTCCAACACAATCGCGGAAGTAACACCATGGAGCGAAAATTTCCAAGTTTACAAGTATATACAAATTTCAGACTGTGGAAACAACCAAAGTTACTGTGTTTTTATTTCCTTTAATGACCATATGTTCTGTAGGCTTCGTTTATTTTGGAATCCTGCTAATAATTCGTACATGTGCTTGTATGCTTTACCTAGAAACCATACAGTTGTATTTTTTAACACTTGTGACAAGGATCCCGGAGTAACAAAAAACCGAAGAGATGACGTGACATCAAGTTACATTGTTTAAATGTCAAATATCTTCAAAGAGATCAAATCGATCGTACAAATCATCATGTCGGAACATGGACATTATATTCCATCGCTGAGTATTACATAATTTCATGAAGGACTGGTGTATTTGGCGATCATGCAACTTTGATTTACTGGAATGCTGTATAACATCTTTAAACGAAATAAAAATTTTGATAGAATATTACACGTACGCAAACATTTGTTAAATGTGAATAGACGCATTTTCAATCAAAAATGTTAAATGATGTTTGAAAGCAATAAATTCTTATGTACTTGGATGCAATCACTTGACTTCAGAAAACATATTTAGATATTGAAATATGTTATAATTACTGTAGAGTGGGTAACTTGTTGAAACAAATTGTTTTCTTTCGTTGTAGGTGATGGATTAATACTGTAACCATGAACGTATCAAGGACATGATATCGCCTGTCTTAATAATTTGGGCATTCCTTTCGGTTTTAGTTTCTGGACTTACAACTTATGCTTTCGTACAACCAGTTTGGATTGTAGGAACAAATATATTAGATACCTTCGGTATGATTAGCCTGTGTTTAACCAAGACAGTTTTTCCTGGAGGTAGCATGAAACAAGAGTGTGAATTTTACGGTGGATATTTCAATTTAGGAAATCTGCCGTCAGGTGCTTGGCAAGCAGCATGCGTATTATACGGAGCTGGGTGTGTGTTGCTGTCCTGTGGTGCTTTCTTAGCTGTATGTACATCTTGTATTCCCTGTGATGTTGTAAGAACTGTCACTGTTATGGCAGGATATGTCCAGTTTCTAGCAGGTATCATATCAATATATTACTTAAATATATCTTTATTTGCAAAAAATACACCAATAGGGACTAAGCAAGCACAATATATTTATGGTAACGTAATGTATGTAGGTTGTGCCAATATTGCTAACTTTTTCTTAAAAACCTCAAAGCAGTTACTTGTTTTATCATGCCACATGACTAAAAGTCAGTTTAATATTTTTACCTCACCCACTTCAAAAGGGCCATATTAGCTATAACCATCAGTTGGCATGTTGCGTAATCCTTTTTTCCAAACTTTTCTCTCATAAAACTGCTAGGCAATCACTAACCAAACATGGCCTCAATCATTTCGAATGTATACACTTTCATGTTTGTGATTTTTTAGTCCGTAGACTGAATAACGATCCCGCTGCTGTTAGCAATAGAACATAGAGGTAAATTGCGGCTTTGTTGTAAAGTTGAATACTGTTACATGTATCAAATAACTGACAGGGTAAAAATGATCAGCATTGGATTTATATACCCTGTTCTTTGAAGAGAATCCAAAAATCGCGTTTTGGAGTTACTGCATCATTTCGGTAAAAATTTCTGTAACTTTTGTCATGAAACCATATAGAAATAAAATTTAAACTACAAAAAAAAGAATGTTAAGATCTATCTGTTCTGCAAATTAGAAGAAAATTTGTTGATCAAATAGGGCTTATTGCCTCTTTGGTGGAATGTTCATGGCATAAAATGCTGTGATTTGTATTTCAAAAACTATTTGGAAAGAAGTCAAGTTTGAATTGCGAAAAAAGTCAGTTTATCAAGGCCAAATTTCGACATACAAAGTAATTTTATGTGCAGCATGTTCTCGTCTTATCCAAAATTGCCGCCACAGAAAAACATAGTTTGATTGGACTAAATGTGAAATGCATGGGCCGAAAGTTAAGCTAAAAAAATTTATTAGACCTTCCTCTCTGGAACTCTAATTTTAACCAAATTTAATTATAAAAGGGTGTGTACGTCTCGTCATATGACACTAAAAATCACGATAAAACTTCACTTCGCGCCCAAAAATGACGTTGTAGGATTAACACGTTCAAATTATTTGCTTGGTACGTCATATGTTTTTGTTAAAAATGCAATTTCCGGGTTCAGATTATGTACCCGGAAGTTCCAAAATTGAACGAAACTTACAGACCCTATATTCTTTGGGTCTCTATAAATTTAGTGATTTTCATTTTCCTACTTCATCTAAGATGGCCAACAACGTGGAACATAAATCATTAGACACTTTCATTAACAAATGCATGGAAGTTGTTGATATCCGTATAAATCATTTTGAAACAGATTATAAGCAGCAGAATATCATTCCTGCCATTTCAAAAATCAAACGGAAGTTAAATGATTTGGAAAAAGAGTATATCTTTGTTCCGGCAGATAAAGCAGCCAATAATGTGGTCGTTGTTTGACGTAAGTATTACATCGAGGTGCTTCGGAATGAAATTTCAAATTCTAGTACATTTCAAGCTACCACGTCAACAGAAACACAAATAATTGATGATCACATGATAGCTGAACTAAAAGCAACTTCTAATTATAAAAGCATTCCTACTATGTATTGGCTTCCTAAACTTCACAAAAATCCTTTCAAATTTCGCTTCATTTCGGCATCAAGTAAATGATCAACTACACATATTTCTGTTTTATTGATCAGTGTACTTTCAACCATAAAAATCTCGTCATCAACCTTATACAGTGGAATTAACTACTTTTGGAGTGTTAAATATTCGGTAGAAGTTTTGGAAAGACTTCGATCTGTTAATGAAGCATACACCGCCGTCGATAGCTATGATTTTTCTAATCTTTATAGTACATTACCGCATACACTCATCAAAGAGAAATTTTCGTATTTGATCAAACGGTCCTTCAAAAAATCAGGATGTATTTACATTTGTTGTAAAACATTTAAATCGTTTTTCAGTGACGACAAACATGACAAATATACCAACTGGACTTGTTAAAAGCATTAAATTTTCTTCTTGATAATATTTTTGTTCGTTTCGGTAATACAGTCTATCGACAAAAATAGGTAGCCCTATGGGTACCAACTGTGCATCTCTCATATAAGATTTATTTTTTTTAATGCTACGAGTCACAATTCATGGCAAAAAATCCAAAAAGATCCTTCTAAACAACATTTAGTGGATAAATTTAACAATACATATAGATATTTGGACGATATTTTGGCTTTAAATAATCCTGATTTTTCTAAATTTACAGATGAAATTTATCCTTCAGAACTTACTTTTTCCAATAGCAGCAGTGATCATACTCCTTTTCTTGATCTTGATATATCAATAAATCAAGGAAAGTTAAACACTAAAGTTTATGATAAAAGGGGTGAGTTCTCCTTCCCTAGTCAATTTCCCCATCTCGACGACGATGTTCCGTTAGCCCCTTCTTACGGGGTCCACATTTCACAACTTGTTCGAAGTGATGTTTCTGACTTCAACAACCGAAATCTTTGTCTCACTGAAAAACTTCTGCATCAAGGGTTTAGATATCATAAATTGATAAAAACATTCTCTAAATTTTATTATAAATACATTGACTTATTAACTTTGGTTCTACATGCAGGGCTCTTATACAATAGGGCATTTCACATCCAAACTGCGCATAAATTCAAAAATTGTCCTTCCAAACTTGTTAATCCATTGAGCAAACTTATTCATAAAGAATATAAATACAGCATTGTTGCTAAATCTTTACTTCTGGTTTTTGTTGGCAAAAATATTGATCATCTCCCAAATGCTTTACACCATAACTAAAGTTAAACATTTTTTTCCATATTGGCAGTATTTGGCATTGCACATTATCATGTTCATCTTTCATAATTGATGATGTTGTTAAACAAAATCTGTTTAGAAGTATTTCAATTGAAGTTTCGAATGTAAGAAGGCTTGATATCATTGTCAACGGAAGCTGTCAGTAACTGCGAGCATTTATCCGGACAGTACCCTTGTGTATTGTCTTCTTGTTTTATGTACTTCATTGTAAGGGTACTCGTCTTGATAAGTTGGACTTTTTTTAGTTTGATTTTTACGGCGAGTCTTTTTGTGTATTTATTTTTTAGCCATTCACCACACATAGGGGGAGGGTTTGGATCCATGAAATTGAGTTTAACCCCACGGCAATTTTTGCGCCTGTCCAAAGTCAGGAATGTGTAGGTCATTGGCTTGTCCTTGTCTTCTAATAAAATTTCAATTAGGGTTATTGGATGTGGTTTGTTTCCATTGATTTATTCACTTTTTTTTACCTTTTTGGGCCATTTTGGGCTTGATATATGCTCTGAAGTTTCTCACTGTGTTGAAGACCGTGCGGTGACCCCTAGATGCTTTTTTTTGAGTCGTTTTGACCTGGATATGGGATGTTGTCTCCTTGACATTTACCCCATTTCCTTTCTTTTTCATATATAGTTTAAAATAGGAATGCATCAGAAATGTATCCAGTCCAGAGATCTCTTGAACAATGACAAGCAATGTTCAACATAATAGTTCTTGGGTAGTCCTTATAAAACTTTGAGATTTTTGTGATTATCTTTTATCAAAACAGTAGCAAGGTAATCGATACAGGCTTATGTGAGCTTCTAGTTTCTGCCACTTGTAGTCTGTCGTCTTTTAATCTGTTTACTTCAAATAACAACAAATTGCTTTGTTTATTAACTTTTGGAAGCATTATAAGCAACCTGAAAATGAATCTGAGAATCAAATGAAATAAAACTTGGGGTAAGCATTGTAATGCAAAACTCCCCATCATCATCACGCCAAAGTGTGCATTTGATTTAAGATGAAGGTTCGCTTATACGATATGGTACTTGATGGCAGGTGTTTGTTCGATTGCTACACATGTATAACAATGTTGAGCAATTACTGCAATTCCGTTAGTCGATGGGACTTAAACAGTTAATTTAATTTGAATAAAAAATGATATCAACTTGCCTTTCTTCAAAAAGCAACCTCAGTAATTCCTATCAGCCGGGACTTCGTTTTATTGACGGAAGCATTACTTTTCCATTTAACTTACGTGTAGTATTACAATGAAATGTTTGCAATCAAATTAAAAAGCGTGTAATGCAATAAACTGCTAACGAGTTAAACAAGGCAAACAAGCATATCGTATACTAATTAACTAATATTGTATTATAAATCTTGTTTTTCTAACTAAAGATATTTTGGTTTAAACAGCCATGTCAGAACAACTTGAAAATCAATTTGTTTATCTTTATAATTACACCAAACAGACAATGTTGGATTTTACAAATGAATCAATTGGACTATAGAAAGGTCATAACTAAAGTTATGTCCGTAATTATATCGAAAAAGATATGCCAGCATGACTACCACATTCATTTCGCCTATATGTTTTATATAATTGTTCAAATTATGGAATTGCTATTAAGCAGCCACATTTGGAACGATATCAATCGCATTGATAATTTCGAAATAACACAAATACAAAGTATGAAAGGGCATGGCATATGAAAAGTCTGTATAGTGATGTTAGATTTTTAATTGGTTTTGTTTGAGAGTTAGAAAATGACATTGACCAATCAGCTACCAAACATATCTATCAAAACCTTATATGCCTCACGTACAGTATGACGGGTGTTGTTGGTAGAGCAGGACATGTTTACCTCTATTCCGGGGCACCTAACGTCACTTTGGGTTTTATGGGAGTTCACACTTTGATTACCTTGGTTTTGAATGATGTGTTTTTATTTCTGCATTTTGTAGCTGTATAATGTCATAGTTTTGTGTTCTCGTTTTAACCATATCTCTGCACTGTGATTTTTGTAATTGCCAATTCTTGTTTCTTCGGTATTCTACAGTCGTTGTTTCAGTTCACAGAAACTTTTGTGTTTTGTTATTCAAATCGTTGGTAATGTCTGGCCATGTGCACTTTAAAATCTGATAAAAAATAATTCGCGTGCTAACAGAACTTTCCTTTGGCAATGAACAATTTCGGCTCAATAAGCTAGGCCCAATCTCCCGTTTTTATTTCAACGGATAACTTGCAAAGTACTAGCAATCTGATGCTTTTCAAGATAGGAATCTAAAATAGATGTATTAAATAGGACTGAACGATACAAATCATTTGCGTTCATCACGGAACGTGTAAAAGAGACTCGGAAGCAAATTTATAAACCTTTTCTAGGCATTGCTTGCTTTATCTTGTCAAATATGTATAGCATTTTCCCCTTTCATCCGATAAATGTAACCTTTATAAAATTGCTCACGTCACGTCTGTCATTGTGGCTTCCTTTTTCACATTTCGTAATAACCTATCCACTTTCAATTACAAGCAAAACATGGCCAAAAACAACAATCGCATGCCTCAATTTACAAACGAACTGCACAAGAAAAACATTAATAAAAAGACGAGAGACAACTGTAAATAACGATAGGAACTCGGGAGATTCAGATTGAAACGTTTTCGGAAAGTCGTAATATTTCGATCATGCGGGCAATTTCGATCAGTATTTATAATTAGCTCCTCTGAACGTCTGCATGACCTTATTCCGTCACCCGATGTACCTTTTGTTACATCTCGGACTTGTTTCTTGGTTCCAACCGCTGAACTAGATCCAGTTTGGATTTCTTTCTTTTTGATTGGTCTGAAAGAAAGAAATCGCCACGCCCCTTACATGACCGGGAAATTTTGAAAACATTTTTCGGGATCGAAGTTGAGATTAAAACAGCTATGAAGTATTTCTATTGCTTCATATATAGTCGACATATAAATTTTTAGACAAAAACATCTTAAAATAAGGATTTTGTGCGGACAATATACTTTTATTTCACTTATTACATAATATTCAAGCGTTTTTTTTGTGATCGAAATTACCCTCCGCAGACAAATAACAGATCGTGCAATTTCGATCGATGTGTTAGTATTGAGAGTTATCTTTCCAATATGGTTAGCATCTTCTTTTGATTAATTGTCTTGACAAATAAAGGCTCTAGAGAAAAAACATTTTCAGTTTGACTAAAACTCAGGGGGTATGAATCTCTTTATTACAAACTGACAACGAGAGTAGAATATTGAAGGAACAAATAAATCAAAGTTCACAAAGATGACAAAAAATACAGAAAAACAAAGACACGGAACTATAAAAAAAATAAAAACTAAGTAAACACCTGGAGTGAATTCCCATAAAAACTCGAAAGTGACTACAGTATAGTTTTTCTACGCTGTGACTTTGAAATATGAGAACAGTGAAAAAAATAAATTCGACTTTTTATTCTTAGTTACTTTGCGAAGCGGTTGTGTAAAGTCCCCCTCCGCAACTGGAAGCTATCCTCACGGATTTCGTAGCGCCGATTACCAGCCGTAGAAACACTGCATGGAAATCATTATCAAGAGTCAAGACGAAATATTACATTATCCGAAATCAGGATTTCCAAACATCTCATATATACATAATGTAGGCATGCAGCAATAGGAATTTTTAGAATCAGGCATCGGCTTTCCATCATCTTGGGGGAACGGTCAACCATATTGACTCTAGCGCCATACACATGTATGTTTGATGAACAAAAAGCCGCCGACCTGGCGTATCTCAAAGGAGATAATGCCCTTAAATCATTAGAGACTTTTGTAGACCTTCCACGTGTTACTCAAATCAAACTAACAGAAAGTTTCACAGTAAGTGAAAACAGACTGGACCACGATGTGGTAGTCTTAAATCAAACCCAGCGTTTATGACATATGGTGTTCCACAAGGTTCAGTTTTTGGACAGCTCTTATTCATAATATATATCAATGATCTACCACTTCATATAAACAAGTCGGAAATTGCCCTATTCGCTGACGAGTCAACTTTACATTGCCATGATAAAAGTGTTGAAATTATTACCTCTGTGTTGCAAGAAAATTTGAATGCAGTTGATTTATGGTGTAAAAATAACTCAATGAAAATAAATTCCCCAAAAACAAAGTGTATGCTATTAGGTTCAAAACAAAGACTTTCAGAATTGTCAGATCTTGACATTAAGATAAAAGATGTTACTATTGAAAATGTTCACGCACAGAAGCTACTTGGTATTGACATAGATGAAAATTTAAGCTGGAAAGAACAAGTAAATAGGATCTGTAAAATACTTTCATCTTAAATATCACTCTTATGCAAGTTCAAGTCATATTTACCAACACATGTACGACAATTATTCTATATATAGCTCTTATATATTACCTTATATTGACTACTGCTGCACGGTATGGGGAAGTGTATCTAAACGGGAGTCTGACAGAATTATAAAGTTACAAAAAAGAGCAGCAAGAATTATCCTAGACTGTGATTTTTATACACCATCAAAATTTATATTTTCCTCCCTGAAATGGTTATCATTTACTGAGAGAGTACAGAGAGTACAGTACCAAAAATCTATTTTAATGTATAAGATTGTAAATGGGATGGTTCCCGAATATTTGCTATTGCAGAAAGATACTAAATCTCACTGCTTACGTTCTTCTTCAAATTGTGATCAATTCCTACCCAAATACATAATTTTTATAAAAGGTCATTCCATTATTCTGCCGTAGAAATTTGGAACAGATTGCCAACTTCTATCAAATGTTCAAATTCTTTAGAGGTATTCAAACAACATTGTTTTGATTGGAGCCACAAAGTCTTAACTATGGAACACTCCCAGAAAAGAGGAACAACAGTTTCCTTGGTCTCATTACAAAAACAATAAAGGTCTGTTTCTTTCAATTTACACTTGTATAGATAGGAATTAGTATTGAGAATATGATTCAAATACAATAAATTTATTGTTTCTAGTGCATTGGAAAGGTGACAAGTAGACTTGTTCCCAAGAATTTATATCTTCATGCACTTTTTCACTCCATTTTGTTTGTTTAGTTGTGGGTGTTTCTGAGTAAATGTCTAGAAAGGTATTATAAAAGAACCGTGTGGACTTTTTATTTTTCTTTATATAATCTAAATTGTTGATTGTAATGTTTGGGAGTTTAAGCGTATTTTGAATGTTTTGTTTCCACAAACTAGGTATCATATGAATTATTCCATAAAACTGTACGAAATTAGCATCTATATTATACATTTGTGTAAAATCTTCAAAACCAAGGAAACTATTGTTTTCTGTAATTAAATCATTAATAAAGAAAATTCCTGCACGACACCAATTTTCATAAAAAACTGGTTTTTTTCTATCTATCTTAAGATTTGCATTAAACCATATGGATTGGCTCAAAAAGTCAGCCCCTGATTCCATGTGTTCTGAACTTAATTTGCTCCAATTATCAAAGATATCTTTCCAAAAATTATTAAACTTATCTGCAAGTAATTTTATGCCTGAACTTTTCATCAAGAATATTTTTTCACCTCCATATCTAGTAAACTGATCCACAAGAAGTGATTTTCATGGAGACTGGTGGAGCGGATCAAGCAACTTATTTATCCAAGTCATCTTTAATGCATAGCAAAAAGATTTCACATGTGGCATTTTAAGTCTTCCATTCTCATATGAATTGATCAAAATATTACGTCGAATTTTATCTGGTTTATTATTCCACAAAAATTCAAAGAGTATAGCCTGGAGTTTGTCTAGAATATAATCAGGAGGATTGGGTAAAACAGTAAGAGACTGAATAAGGATAGGTAAAGCCATAGACTTGATCACTGTAATCTTACCCATAAATGTTAAATCTCTATAAAACCAGGAGTCCAACAAAGTTTGTATTTTAATAAGTTTTTCTTCAAAATTAACTAATGTCTTATCTTCGCGAAATAGATCAAATTTTATTCCTAATAACTTAAATTTCCCAGTATGGTTCCAGTTTAATCTAGTTTCAGGTAACATAATATCATGAGAGTGTTTCTTTGAGCCAATCCATATTGCCTCAGATTTATCTAGATTTGCTCTCAAACCAGCACATTCAGAGAATTTTCTAAGAATATATAAAGATTTCTCTAAGGAGAATGGATCATCATCTGAATCTCTTTGTACTTCATGTAATATCATTTTGCCTCTTTCATTAAAAAATGTTATTTTAGGGATGGACATAGACCAGACATCCTTTAATTTATTTTTCATTGTCATCAAACATTATATATATACTTGCAAGATTTTAGGCCAAATACCTACATTAATTGGTGCCAAAAAAAAGCTAAAAAATACTTATGAAATTGAAAAATTATTAGCTACATTTTATAAAACACCTGCAGTTAAAGATAAAATTGAAAATAAGTGGTCTGTCTTTAAAAGGTATATCTAGATTTTACATGTAGATTATGGAGGATATATATAAAATAACTCATTTAATGTATGTAATTTTTTTTTTTTTTTTTTGTGCACTACACAGTGGACAGTGGTTTTTATAAGTGCACAAATTATATTCCTGTTAGCGGATGATCATATATTATTATGTTACGCTATAATATATTCTCCTCATAGTAAATTTAATTTGAGAAAAAAAAATAAGGTAAAAATCAGACCATATATGAATAATTTGTAAAAATGACTGTGTATTTTATGACTGTTATAATGATAAATCTTTTGATATAACAACTATCTAAAAATTGTATGTATTGGGAAATGGAAATAATTTGTTCTACATTTTCATTTATAGTACTTTTTATAGAAACTTTCTTCAATTTATATTATGTTAAATTGTGAATATTTGGAAAAAATAAAAAAAATTAAAAAAAAACATTGTTTTGATTACTTGTTTGCAAATTCTAAACATAATGCTTTAACTTTTTAAAATTGTAATTATATCATTATTGTCTATTGTTAATGTGTTTGATATATTAATTTGATATTTTATATGTTGATTTTAGAGGGCCCTAATGAAAATTAGACTTGTTCTAATTAGGTTACCCTCTTTAAATAAAGAATTTACTTACTTACTTACTTACTTACGACATTTAATGTAGTTTTCTTCAAAATCCAAAATGGTATTAACATCGGATATATGGCACTAATAACACGTGTAAACTGCTCGAGTGGTGGCCGTCTAAGACTAAGTTTTGCAGATACATGTAATCTTACAAAATACTGAAGTGGACAATACGTAAGAGTCCGACAATAGCTTGAATTATAAATATTTCAACGAAATTTTCCAGCATCTCACCATTGTATGCACACAGCACACGGCAATTAAAAATGGTTTAAAATGATGCGATTTTGTGATTTCAGCACTGGGCTAAAACAAAAATGAAATTTAATTTCCAACTAGTTCCAGCGTCCGAACCACACTTCCATCTTTTCACGCACACTTTTTTGTCGAACTCCTTTTACTCCAACAATAAATGACCATTATACTTTTTGAAGTTTATCAAGCATATCAGCGGACAGAGAAGGTTATATGCCAAGGTTTACACTTTGGATTCATGAAATTAACGTAGTTTCTCAAATCTCTGAAATATGGAGGTAGGTACGACATGAAAATCTTGTCAATCGGCGCCCTCCGCAGATTGCACGGTTTCATACAATCTGCGCTCCTATCTTGCATTTTTGCAGTATGCGCCCGGGTGCAGATTGCAAGTATTTGGGCGCAGATTGCAAGTATTTGGGCGCAGATTGCAAGTATTGGGGAGCAAATTGCAAATATTGGGGCGCAAATTGCAAGTTTTGAGAGACAGAGTTCTAGAACGTGAGTGCTAGACATAGGTATTCTCAGATTGCAAGTATTGAAATGCAGATTGCAACTGTAATTGCTGCTCTAACCCACTAGTATTTTACGTATAGTACTTGTAAAGAGGCAGTAGAGAGGACCAACACTGCATGGCTGTTATCACTAGTCTTGTCTGCTGATTTATATATAAAAACGTGAATGAAATAACCCGTGGATTTTTTTCTTGATTTAACCAATAATCCTTCCCTGACTATTACCATTACATTTTCACTTACTATAACCCTAACCCTTTCCCTTACTTTAACCGTAACCCTCTCCCTTAATTCAACCATGACCCTTTCCCTAAATTCAACTCTAACCCTTTCCCTTAGTTCAACCCTAACCGTTTCCTTAAAAATAATCCTAACCTTTTCCCTGATTACAACCCTTACCCTTTCACTGACTATAACCCTAACCCTTTCTTTGAATATAACCCTAACCCTTTGCATAGTTTGAACCATAACCTTCAAGTTCAATTAATATAACCTATGCGCTGTATGATGCAACATGCGACCGTGAATATGCAATTTGCGCCCCGAAATATGCAATCTGTGCCTTAAACTTTACAACCTGTGCCCCAAAATGTGCAATCTGCGCCCAGACGCAATCCGGTATATTTCTTGCAGTTTGCGCTGTATGGGCGCAGAATGCATAAAACTTCACGATCTGTGGAGGGCAGAAACCATACGGTTGACCTGTTTGAAGTATGTGCTAAAATCAGTATAGTGGATCTCAAGGAGTAGGGGTCAGCGGGATTGGCATTTTTAAGTAAGTGGCAAATGGGATTGTGGAAAAATTCACGCTGGTGAAAAGGAAAGGACGTCAAGAGGGAAGGAGGAAGCGCTGCAAATTGAGCCGGTGAAACGAGAAAATTTGGTATCTTTAAGGATATTTGTATAATAGTTCCCGCCCGTGAAACGGAAAAGTCACAGTGGAGAAAAATTGACAGGATTTCGGGAAAAGGGACCCCATTGAGGCCTTCAATATTAATCGGGCCTTTCAAAGTCATGTGAGCAAAGGATGTATATTTATTAGTATACGATCCCTGATGTACGAATGTTAACAATTTTAACCAAAGGAAAAAATATAAGAACTAGTCCATTATTTGCGATAAATGTGGATCAGATTCAAAGAAACCCTGGCATAGAACATATTTAACATATTTTATTTATCAAATCACTGGCATGTCTTAGAAATAAACATCCCTAAAATCCCGGGCTAAAATCTAGCTGTAGTGTACCGTAAGTCAGAGCTCTGAAATGGGTGATCGAAATTACCCGACTATGTGATCGGAATTAGACGAAAGTTGATCGAAATTAGACGAATGTCTTTATGGTTCTTTTCTGGTAATTGTTCGTCGTTTATCCAAAGCGATTGGTAAAAAATAGAGGTATTTCGGTTGTATTTAGCTACTGGTATCCCAATAAAATTTCTCTACACGCATTGACAACACTGTCGGGCAGGTAACAGGCGATATCCAATCCAATGAAATTGACTGATCGAAATATCACGTCTTTCCCCAGTACTGCACATTTCTTCTATTTGTCATTTTAGGTATTTTTTACCTCATAGTATAGGTACTCCAACGAAGAATTTTGTAAGCAAATTTTGATGATTTGTTAATTTTCATTGCACAAATACAAAACGATGACATGGTGCATGAAGACGTACGTTACGTGTTCTATTTAAATTACAACCTATACTTTCTAAATGCAAAGTTTCAAGTAGATTCATGAATGCACGTAGGTGCACGGCAATTTTGACTTTTACGGGTTTTTGCAGTTTTCTCGAATTTTGTTCGTAGTTAATCCTAAATAGTGGTCAAAGCGCCGTAACTCCAAATAATTTTGAACCAGTTTTTCCTTAGCTCTTATAGAACTGGTAAATGCGAAGAAAATAAAATACCGGAAGTGGACTAATTGTAATTTTTTAATGATGTTAATTTAGCCTTAATCTTAATTTTTTGGAGATAAAAATTTAAATGTCTTATTACTGAAGCAGATAAGTATCTGTTTGTACCATTATATTCATTCAATTCGAACATTCAATTTTTTCGTTGGAGTACCTACATAGTACAGCGGGGTTAGTCAGGATTTTTTTTCCAGTTTTTATCCATTGATATAAGACATCTTTGCTCGAGGTTGAGAAAATAATTCTACATTAATTATACCTGACTACTTGAAAGGCAAATAGTTTAAAACTGTTCCTTCACAACCATTGAAATAATCCCTGAAAAAGTACATTCTCAATTCATGAAAAATAGTTGAATGCACTTATACTGAACTAGAAATAAATTAATGACCGAAGAGTCATAGCAAAAAATAGAAATTTGGCAGATGGACAATATCGTCTCTTATCAGTAGTAATTTTGTAATACGCATTACCACGTTACCACCAATATTAATCTTTTCAATGAAAAATATCATTATTGTTACATATCAGTTATAGGAAATTTATATCAGTAGGTGTTCAACAATCGAATACGATTAAAAACTTGAAAATATTCAAAATTTCCAAGAGCTCATTGAAATTTGAACGTTCAAGAAAATCCAGTACAAAATAAAAACATTTATGTTAAAGCTATGCATGTTGGCAATATATTAAAAACAAGGTTCAAATCAAATTCTGGATTCATTTTTGTTCACATTCTATACTCTATGAAAGTAATGAAGTATATAATTTCACAAAAGAATTCAAAGAAAATGAAAAAAAAAATGTAGGTTGTGATATTTTAACATATTTTTGTTTAAGGTGGCTCACTCATCACGTTTTTGTGTCAGATTTTGGAACTTCTCTGGTTCTCTCTAGTTCAATGGCTTAAAGAATTTTGCACACGGACGGATCCCCATTTTTTTATTTCATGAATGTCTTCTGTTTGTCAAATTAAGACACATGGCATTTGTTCATAAAATTCTTTTAGACAAAATATACTCCTCATATTAAGCCAAAAGAAAATCAAGAGAAATCCCTTTCCCGCCAAATATTTCCATTAAAAGCACACGTACCTATACATTTCTTTTTACCATTTCATTAAGTATACAATGCTTAATCAATGGAAATAGGTTTCAAGAAATCTTTGATATAAAACAAAACAAAATCAGGAGTGAGCCTTCTTAATAAGCAATTTCAACAAACATGATATTTGTAAAGTCTTATCTTGTGTATTTGTTTTTTTCAGTATTGGTAATGATAGCAGGGTTATTTATTTATCCATTAGGATTTGGTTCAACGTTTATAAAACATTACTGTGGATCTAAGTCCGTGATGTACCAAACATATGACTGTACAATGGGATGGAGCTTTGTACTAGCAATAACTGGAACTTGCTTAGCTATGTTTTGTCCCGTTTTATCTCGATTTACAGATATGAAAGTCCGCGATATCATGCCTTAACCTCTTACAGATATCGTCCAGGGCACTGCTCTAATTACGCAGTTTTAAGTCACTTACACGGCATTTGCATTAAAACATATTCGCTCTTTGAATAGTTTGTAAAATGTTTTATCCATTCATTTCTATTTGCTTAAGTGTGATGTAAGCCATTTAACAACGCACGTGATTCAACAGTAATCACCAGCAAACGAACGAAGAATAAAATTCAGCTAAAAAATGAACATGCGTTGTACCTTTGATATAGTATTATATAACGTACATTAGATGGTAGCTGTTAATGTTATAGGTAGTTGACTCTCTTCAATGATCTCGGAAGGGAAATTCCACACAACGGCATTTTCCCTTTCAGTGTTAAAGCAATAACTCTGTACATTCATGTTAAATATTATTGTGTTTAATTGAATAAAATCGAAATTGACAAATAACAAAAACTATTCATTTAATAATTCCTCATTGATTGTGCTTCCATCAGTTTTTAAGTAAAAGGGATATTCTTTATAAGAATGAAACATGACTCACCACGGTGACCGGGTAAGTGTGCTGAAAAAAAGAGATTGTGTTATTGTACATGTGAATATATGGAAAAACCTAACATGAACAACTTTTCTGCTGTGTATCCTACTTGGCATGAATATCCAATCCAAAAAATAAATAAATAAATACATAAAAGAAATAAAAGAAAATAAATAAATATAATAAAATAAAATAAAATAAAAAAAAAAAAAAAAAAAAAAAAAAAAAAAAAAAAAAAAAAAAAACATGCGCTAGCATGAACAAGAAAAAGATTTCAACTACATCGAAAAATAGAAAAAAAACATTAAAGATACCGATAAACGGATAAAATGAGTGCTGTGAAGTAATTCGTGCAAGCCACAGGCACTTGTTTCATAAAAAAATCAGTCCCTCCCTCTCTTCTTTCACAAGGCAACCAACTATGGTTTTCACCAGTCTCACTTCAACTCGTTATTGGCTGATTATTTCTTATTCCTTGATGTATGGATTGCACCGTTAGATTCCTGACATATTTATCTGTACAACTGTGTCAAAAAAAACTTACCTTTGGGTGCTCCTCCCCTTCCAATACACATTAATATTCATTGAATTTGGCCTTGCCACATTTTCAGTATGAAAACAGTATACACCCACTTCCTGTTGGCAGGAGTGACTAAAATAAACATTTTTTCAGTTGATGAGCAATATAGCTGGATTGTTCTGTGAAGTTCATTTATATTTTAATTTTTTATTGGTACCTTTATTCGATTTTTAAATGTTCATTTAGAAGTTTTGCATAACTTAGCTTTGGTCCCAGACAAACGACCAGACCAGTCAGTCATAAACTGACCAATCAGCACCGTGAACTTTTGGAACTCTCTTGTAAGGAGAGTAATGTTGGAACTCTCCTGTAAGGAGGAAATGTAATTTACCATTCACTGCTGTCCAACAGGAAATGGATGAAATAATCAGCCAATAACAAGTTGAAGTGAGACTGGTGAAAACCATAGTTGGTTACCTTGTGGAAGAAAGAGGGAGGGACTGATTTTTTTTATGAAACAAGTGCCTGTGGTGTAAGCATAGTAAGCGAACAAGTTAAATTCTTGTCGAACTGCGATAAAAAGTAAAAATTATGTACACATATTATGTCAAACGTAAAAAAAAACATTAAATATAAAAGAAAGAGGTAGAGGTTTGTTTAGATCTTCGACATTGCTGTCTTCCAAGTGCCGTGAAAAACAAACAAAATGGCTGAGAAAAAACTATTTTTGACGCTCAATCACAGGTAAACAAAATTGACGTTACCCGTAACAGCTGGAGGAAATAACAAATGTGAAAATGTATGATAATATATACATAATAATTGATTGGAAAGTTACAGTTTAACGTACAGTGAGCAATATTTCAGCCATAACAAGACGAGGACATGTTAATCAATTAAAAAAAACAAAAACAAACAAACAAAAATAAAAAAAAATAAGGTGGTAGGGACAACTTATGTATCGCAGGGTCGGGGAATATTTGGCCGTCGATTAATAAAACTCAAGGTTTAACATACATATATTTCCACAATTTTCACCAGACAATATTTCTTTCAACCAATATTTTACAGCGGGAACCTACAGACGACAAAATAACTGATCAAGGCGAGACTAATTAGAAAACCGTTCCGTAATTTAAGTATTTTCGGAAAGGTATATTATTTCCCAATCGACCTCCACAATTACCAATACAATATTATAACATGGGCAACAAGTTTTGATTGCCACTGCAAAAAAGAGAAATGGATAGGACAGGAAATATAGCCTTCTATAAATACTACGTGGATCAGATCATGCTTACCCTTCCGGAGCACCCATGCTTACCCTTCCGGAGCACCTGATGATACCTCAGTTTTTATAGGGGTTCACACTGCTAGTGCTTTAGTTGTGTGGCGTTCTTGTTCATTTTTGTTTATTTGTTTTGTCTTTGTCGTACTGTCTCAATTCGTGTTGGATGTGAATTGCCGTGATTTTTTATTGATGATTTTAGAATTCCCCTTTCCTCGTTCTTGCTTCGGTATTCGTTTGCCGATGTATTACTCATCTTCTTCGTCCCATCACTTAGTGTATAGCAAAAGAAAGACCATCCCGACTAAGAACAACAAGTCATACAGGGGAACGGGACGTTGTGGTCGAAAGATCTGTCGAACATGTCCCTTTACCAGTTTACTATGGAAACATATATCATGAAGGGTTCAAATAAATCTTACAAAATCAGGTCTGGATATACATCGATATATGATATATACCATAGTATATAGACGCTGTTATAAAATATATCTTGGTGGAACTTGCCGCAGACCAGGTGATCGTTTTGCTTAGCATCTTTGACCTGAAACAGCTCACAAAGACACACCCTTTGATAACCATTTCAGGTTTCACTAACATTCCATGGAAGACATGAGCGTGACAGTCCCGTTACTCAAACTGACAGTTCACAATACAGCTAGACCAGCAAATTATATTCGAAACCTGTCCGGTTCGTCATCAAAACACAATAAAAAGTGAAAATACAGTCAAACAAAACCTATAGACAAAGACTAGACTACAATATTTAAACAAAGTATCGAGAACTGTTAATAACAGATGTAACACGATAGGGGAAAAATTGTCAGTATCCGTACATCGAAACTAAAAAACACTCTTACAAAATTATGGTTTTTGATTAGTTAACTTCCTCCAGTAAGCAAGACTTAAGCTAAAAAAAATGGGGCATCATGGGTGGGGGCACGAAATTAACGAAAACATATTTGATTTCATTTTTTTTATATTCAAACTGTCCACGATAGATTTTGGTCGATTGGTACTACTTGGATATGTTTCCAATCATGACCGGTGAAATTGAAATGCATTGCAGTAGCTTGTGATCTCTTTCATGGTGCAGCTTGATACGAAGGTTGAGGGAATTGTTCGTTTCACCGACATACCGTAGTTGGCATACCGAGTAAGTGATGAAACGAATGACATTATCCGAATTGCGTGAAAAATTGCTAGATATTTTCTAGGATTCGCCTGCAGCTGTGCTTGTGAATATTTTAGTTCTGGAGCTTATATTTGCGCAAAAGGCAACGTTTGTCGCGACATGTTTTAAACAGATTTGTTTCGGGTGATGGTAATTTGGCTCTTCCGAGAATGTCCTTCAGATTTTTGAGACAACAAAATGATACTACAATGTAGGAGAGGTTCTGGAAAAGGGCTTTCGTTTTGAGTGATGCATGTAGAATTGGCATATATTCACGGGTTTTAGCTGACAAATGAGGTGACTGTGGATGGAAAGTAGTAACCAGATGCGTCGGCAAATTATACTTCTTTCTTTCCCGATAATCATGCAATTCGCTTCAGTCAATCGAAGATACATTTTGAACCGTTGTTCTCGCATGTTCTGCCTTTTAACCCCTGTTCACAAGATGTCGCGCAAGTTCTCTGCTCTTCTGTTTGAATGTTTTTTTTTAGCGAACAGATACGTCGTATACGGGTTGAAAAATGGAATAAAAAAGATAACAGGAAACACCTACAATGGCCGAAAAACATAGCCACATACCACAAAGTAAATAGGAACTGTACAAGAAAAAAACCCACAATAAAAATACAAAAGACAAACATAAACAACGATAGGAACTCGGGACAGTCGGACTTGGTACCGGCACTAGCAAAAGCCAGCGGTAGGGTTAAACCGGTTTATGGGTACCCAAACCTCCCCTCTTTCTGTCCCGTTTCCCTATAGTATAATAAACTATGAAAGTCCGTATTGGATGGCGTTTACACAATGTCTAGGATGGCAGAAACTATGGAGCAGGTACGCATGTGAATCTGTCTCTTTAATATGCAAATCAAAATATATTTGAACAACGACGAGTGGGCATTAAAAATTCACAACGATACCCACAAGAATGTTAATAATAAGAGAGTAACAAAATGTACAATATAATAATCACAAAGGACAGATTTTTCAATCCAGGGAAGATTTTCACCAGTGTCATATAACTTTCATGAAATTGAGCATATTAGATATCGCAATGCAGCTCACTGATTTTCCCAGGTAATTTTAATGGCGTATAAAAATGTAGAAGTACTCTGTCACATCACTCATAAACAACTTCTTCTAATCATTCTAAAACACACAAGCAAGACTATGTACTCTGTAAGCAAAATTGATTTTTCATCGCGTTTCTGTATTCCATGTTATCATAGGCATCAAATATGTCTTCAAAAGGTACTGTCTCATGTAAACATGTCAACTTGTATACTTATGATAAATGACACAACGATATTATTTCTGTCATAAACAGACGTTTCAAATCCACAGATTATGACATCAGTTTAACTTCCAATTTCTTTGACGTTTACGCTGTTAGTAACATACATTGTAGAACATATTAGAAAGATGAGATCTTTGTTAATCACTGAAAAGGACAAGTCTGTTTCGAACCATTGTCGTTTGCAAAAGAATAGAAACAAAGGATATTAAACTGGATTTGCAGTTGCAAACAATAGACGCAGACAATCAATCAATTCGATGATTCCATCTTATTCGCAGCCAAAATATATCCCCTTATCTCATAATTAATCTACAACCAAATATAACCTTCCTTTTGTGTCAAGACACATTGTGTCCACATTTCACGAGGACTGATCAACGGGAACTTTGGTTATTGACCAAATACAATGACGACGACTGTACTATACCATAAGTCGACTATAACTTTTATTTTCGGTCAAACAAGAATAGCAATAGTCAATGGAAAATAGTATTATTCCACCAGTTGTAATACTGTTAATAACGGTCCCTGTTTTATGCATAGGCAATATATATCCCATGATACAACTATTCCGCTTCCAAAAACATGTACATGTTAGACAAATGATAGTCTTTTGCACAAACACTATCCAGCGTTAAAATGTGTCTTTTTCTTTGAAAACAAAAATAGTTTTGTCTGATAGTGAGACAATTGTGGAAACAGTCTTATTTTTCCAAAAATGCACAGTAACGTTAAATTCCACTCAGTCTTTACATGTGTTTTGGATTGTATTCATAATGTTGTCATTGCACGTTATTATCGAATTAAAGGTATTTTCCAATGATATGTTTGAACAATTTATGCAGAGCACTTAAATACAGCGATTTAGACAGCGAGGGCAAGTCAAAGCTGAAAATTAGAAGAATCTAAATATGATGCTGGCACGAAAACAGAAAAAATGTACTTGCAATCAACAACACACACAACACCGTGGTCATTAAGAATTGAATGTAAGAAACACTATGCGACTTGCAACCGAAGCAGATTTGATGTATAAATTGTACAATTTGGAGGGCAAGTTTTCCAGCAGACTATAGGGATACCTATGGGGACTAATTGTGCGCCACGTCTAGCAGATTGTTTTTTATTCGTATGAAGCCAGGTTCATACAAGGGTTAGTTTAGAAAAAAAGATAACGAGCTAGCCAAATCCCTTAATTTCAGCTTCCATTATATAAATGAAGTTCGTAATGTCCTCAATTTAAGGATACTCATCTTATATATCCAAATTAACTCGAAATTTAAAGACCACTGATATACCATCATTACATTTCGTAGCATCATACCTGCACCTACCTCTACGTTGACAACACTGAACGTCTAAAACAAAACTTTATGACATTCCAATAGTTAACTTTCCTTTTTGAGCAGTAATATTCCCACATATCTGACATATGGCGTCTTCATTTCACAACTCATTCGCTAATACGGTGACTGTAGTTTGTATACCGATTTTCTCAACAGAGCGAAATTTCTGTCTCAAAAACTTATACATCAAGGGCATGTTCAGTCACTGTTGCAATTGTCACTACAGAGGGTTTACGATTTGATAGACCGTTACAATCTTTCTATTTTATAGACGAGAATAGATATCATTGGGTAGATCCAGAATTTATAAAAGACTGACAAAACCGGAGTTTTCACTGGCAGTGTGACGGGAGCAGTTCATGTTTATTTGTGTTTTTCATGTGTTTGTCATTGGCAAATTATAGCATGTAATTGTAATTTTCAGCCGTGTAGATGTTTCCTGTTATCCCACTTTTTTCTTTATCTTCTTGAGCACCTGATGATACCTCAGTTCTGCTAGGGGTTTAAACTCCTAGTGCTTTAGTTTTATGGAGTCCTTGTTCATTTTTGTTTGTTTTATCTTTGACATGTTTTCCGGGTCCTTAGATTTACCAAAAAACACCCCAAAACACCCAAAACTACCCCAAAAGACCCAAAAACTACCCCAAAACACACAAAACCATGTAAAATATACCTTTTTAAAACAAAAAAATATCTACGTTATTACTTTTTAATTGTTTTTGGTCTAGAATTGTTTTTTGTAAACCCGTTTTGATGACGATTTTTGATGATATTAAACATGTCTTGTGTATCGAAATGGACATGTGACAAGTTCCAGATAAGTAATATCCCAGTCCTTTATTTCATATCTTCAGATAGCAAATACCACTCCCATTTTCAAGTTTTAATATTTACACAGAATAAATATTTTTCCGCAGTATGTTTCTTCAGTTATGGTGTATTTGTGATGAGGATTTATCAAACTAATACACTATTAATATCAACTTGAACGTATTTTTTTAGATAAATGTAAAATGTTTAAAATAGCATTTCAAAAGACAAAGATGATAATTTACATCGTTTTTATAAAATAAAAACGTACATGTATGAAAGTATATTGGGGTTAAAAATCAATCCATTGTATATAAGACATATATACATATCACCGAGACTATATCCTTCAATTTCTTTGAATAAAAACTGAAATATAAATTAAAGTATGTTTAAATTTTACCATACTTTCGCTATTTTATTGTATATTATGGCAGTTTTTGGGTAGTTTTGGGCAGTTTTTGGGTAGTTTTGGGTATTTTTGGGTAGTTTTGGGTGTTTTGGGGTAATTATATGGACCGATGTTTTCCTAATTCATGTTGATATGAATGCCGTGATTTTGGAATTTTGATTCTGGAATCCCCCCTTTCATCATTTCTACTTCTGTATTCATTTGCCGATGTATTACAGATGGTACATGTATACCATCATCAGTCATCCTCAGAAAATAAATGTACAGTAACTTCGGTATTTTCTTATTCATACCACTTGAAACAACGGTAGTAGAATACCGAAGGAACGCGGCAAACGATAACCACAAAAATCGAATTCCAAAGACATGGTAAAAACGGCAACAGAGAAAAACAAAGACAAAACAAGGACGTGAGACAGCTACAATGCACGGAAATAAAATAACGATATTTAAAGCTAAGGCACTCATAGTGTGAACTCCCATGAAAGCATGGAGTGACATTAGGTGCTCCGGAAAGGTAAGCATGTCCTGCTCCGTCACACTATCTGAGTCAATCCAGGGTTGAGTCAAATTTATGTCAAATTCGTGAGGACGTCAAATCTAGCTGAAAATGTCGGTTTTCATTTAGGACACAGACACGTCATATCTGTCAATTATTTCATGGTGACGACCATCAAATTTCTGAAGGGATGATAGTAACAAAGGCTGAACAAATCCCTGACTAGGAAGCTTTTGGGACAGCGTTTTTGCTCTATTAAAAAAGCACTGCATAGACTACATGCTCGACAGTAACGAATCAACTGTGAAATGTACACTCCATAGGCTGGAGAGGTAGGTATATTGCTATCCAGAAAGGGAAAGTCAACAATTGGGAAGTTAAAAATCATCACGTTTGTCATATATCTTAGATTTCAAACGTCAGTCTTCGTCAATGTATATTACAAGATCTAAGTACGAAGCTGAAATAGGTGTATCAGTAGTCTCTTTAATTTTAAGCTCATTGGGACAGATCTTGTGTAAATATTCCTTGAATTTTGGATTATTAAGAGAAAGTACATCGTCAATGTAGTGGAAGCTGAAATTAAAGGACTGGGCTAAATATTATGTTTTTCTGTGTTGGCCCTTGTAAAAACGTGGCCTCAACTGAGAAAAGAAAGAGATCAGGTAAAAGTGGCGCACGTTTAGTTTCCACTGGAATCCTGATTGTCCGTTGAAAAACGTGGCCTCCAATTCGACAAAAATATTATCTATTAAACATTTCAACATCTTGATAACGTCATTCTCCGTGTACTTCTTGTTTGACTCTGTGGTTCTTTACAAAATATGTTTTGTCTTTCCCTACTACTAAATAAGTGTATCTGTATTCTCCGTTTTTAGTGCAAAAACATTGATGTATCAAATCCGAAATAACTATTAGCAATTTATTGTGTGGCAGGGTAGTATAAAACAGTAGAAAAATCAAAAGTTTGTATGCTGTGGCAATGGGTAAAACCGCTAGAGGATAGTTGTTCAAGGAGATCTTTAGAATTTTTTAGAATCCACATCTGATTGATGCCGCTCGTTGAGTATACTTGATCACAGTAACTTTTCAAGCCATATCTGACTGTGGTCAATTAAGTAGCAATGAGCTTAGAAAGTAGCTTAGTGGGGCATCTGGTCGACCCCGCAATGAATCTTTGTTTGTATGAGTGCAATGAATCTCTGTTTGTATGGGTTTTATGAAGTTTATGGACACAGTAGATGTAGGGGAGCTGATTGTTTTCATCATCCGCTTTAAACGATGCATTTGTTGGTGGACTGTAAATTCCCGAGGATATTCACTGAACTAGTAGTGAGAACTTCGCTGTAATTTGTTCTTCATCAGATTTAACAGTTTTTTTTTTCGGTTTATGGTCTTCCTAGTATGTTTTGACTTGATTTACACTGAAGAGCTATTAATAAGTTGTCAAAACGGCCGTATGCAGAATCTAAATTTACAGTATTTGGTTATCAAAACGGAATGGAAATGCATGACCTTCAGAAACAAGGGGTCATTACCTTGAAAAACTTTGAGGTTATCTGTTTGTCTCGAAAAATAATCATTTCGGCACAAAAACTATACTTTTATGTTTCTTAGATGTAACCTTTATATTAAAAGATAAACGCTTCACTGATATTGAACTGGATATCCAGATATACGAAACCTGATTCCCAAATATTATATATATTGTAAAATGTGCTATGCAGTTATTTACAAATAGGATGATCTAGAAACAACGGCTTCTTTATTAATTGCTTTACTTCAAATTGAAAAAAAAATGTCCAATCGTCGTATTTAGTGCTTTCGTCCGGTTTGAGGCGTTAACGAAGGTCAAACAAATCAAACCATATTACGAAAGCTCCATATGAGTGTCTGGTGTGTCCCTAGATAGTGTGGACGAGGATACTTAAATACAAATAGGACAATGTTTCTGTAAGCATTCCTGGAAATTGTTCATTTGCAATAAAGAAACTGCAATGAAATATTATTTGTTCATATCATATAACAGCCTTCGTTTGGCATGCACAATATCCCTTAGAATTATTTTCATTAATGCAACATCAGATAAAAATGATCGGACTTGTTAAGATGTCTCGCATGGAATCAAATCAGTAAATATCATTAGTTATATAATGATTCCATGCTAGCGGAAAATTATTAAAGTGTCTTAGTCATCGGTCACTGTGACAGGGTTACAAAAAAATGTAATTTTTAATTAAATCATAGAAGTCAAGGCTGCATGTCATCTAAGTTTTAATCTATACCGACGGTTAGCATGGTATCAGCTTCAGATTGTCATTTTTATGGAAACTTTAATTACACTTTCTGCGTTTCATAAGCGTTCCACCAAATCAGTTTCTATGTCAGAGATCCTAATACTAATACTTGTAAATTTTGTGAGTTATTTTATCTTTTCTACATCACTACTATTTGATTGTTCTGATAATTCTATATCAATCATAAAGGCAAAGAGTAAATAACTTTTTTTACATTGTGTATGATCCAAAAGAATATGACCCAACTACAATGTATTAGAGAAATGAATACCGTAAATTACGTTTAACATACATGAGTTGTGTATTGAAATACTTATTATCTGCAATCTGTGTTCCTATTAATAATATACGTATCATTTGAATTTTTAAGAGAGTTCTAAGATCAAAGGGGAATAAAGCCCTAAATGAATAAGACACACTCTTGTAGCTACAGGTAACATACCTCTCAAACAACCGGGGTGTTGTTCTAAGAATTCAAAGGGAGAAGACAACTCCTGAATATTAAAGATCATCCAAAGGACAGGGACTTTGCATAAAAAAAAATTTTTTGCCTTTCCCAAGACTCAAGCAACTTTGGTTCACTGTTGGAGTGAAACTTCCTTTTATGAAGCGTACTCAAGTGCTCTAAGCATGTCTTCAACTGGATTTGTGTTTTAAGTTTTTAACAAATATTTTGGATTTTAAAATTCTGATTGATATAATATATTCCATGGGCTGGAAACACTTTCCGTGCACCCCCCCCCCACTTCCGAACCAGACCGGTTTTTTTTCAGTCCTTCTTTGTCCCCTCTTCAAAATAAAACATGTTAACACGAACATAACCTGCACGCATAGACAATATAGGGCCACTTTTATAGTACACCCGAAAAATTATTGTATTTTCGTTTTATCACAAGTTTCATCTTTTAAGCTCCATAATTTTTTACAAATTAGTAATATGTACTGAAATTTGGTATCAAATTAACGCTAATGTAATATGCTTTACAATAAACACAAGTTTTTGGTACTTTACGCCCATTTTATGATCTAGGGATACAAAAAATCTACCCCTACCCCTGCAAAAAATTGCGAAAATGTCGATTTTAGGCTTTTCAGATAAACATCCCTCGTCATTTGATCTAGTTTTTATGCCTAACTTATCATTTGTGAAACAATGTTGGAAAGTAAAACCATTAAAGTCCATAAAATTTTTATTTCCGGTATAAAAATGTTGAAAAATGGAATTTTTCGGAATTTTAGATTTTTCACAATTTCGACTTTTTGACTTAAAAGTCGTAAAAATCTGAATATATATTTAATAATTGTCTATGCAAAAATTAGATATGAATGTTAGCAACAAATTGTACGCAAAAATTTTAGTTTCAGACGTATTATAGGTTCATAAATGTCAAAATTAGCACCCCTCCCCCTAAACATTAAGAGAAACTTTGAAATATTCAGGCTCTAAATAAGAAAAAGATAATGTTTAATGGGAATTCTAGCGTGTATTTCCCTAAAACTGACATGCAGAAGATCATTTAAGTAGATTAAAAATTTTCAAAAGGTCTCTTTTCGACTCTTCCGTCCGAAATTGTATCTAAATGGGAATTTCCCGTTTTTCAGAAATTCTGCTGTTTTGACTTTGAGATGCAAATACTTCATGAAATTGATAAATAACTTGAAAATGTTGATTAAATATCGTTTCATCATATCTAAGCAATTAGAAAGTTTTAGACTAACTACAGTCTCATAAATTACAAACATATTACCCATTACCACACATATTCAACACAATTTATTTCATTTTATTCAGCTTGAAAAGCTTAAACATTGTATAATGGCCCAATGACATATCATTTTCAAACACCAAAACACACAGAGCCTCCCATATATCAAAAATGTTATTCAGCGATTTTACTTTGAATTTCGGAAAATTCTGAAATATTGAAAATTCCCATTTTTCACGATAATCGTCCAAAATATTCGATTTTACCCATATTTTGGTGTCAAAATTACATATTATTATGTATCAAATGCATCTTTTGCAAAGAAAGAAAAATATTAGTATGATTTGTTCATTTATATGCACAGACGGTAATATTTTGGAGATTTTTAAGTTTAATTTTGTTGGGGTAGGGGTAAGATTTTCAGTATTTAGAGTCAAATTGAACACTCCTTATTTTCTAAACAGTGTTTTTAGATAACATATGTATCGGTTAAGACAATAAATTGGCATATCTGCAGATAAATCCTCCAGATTTGCCACATATAACGATTTACTTTTGGACAAATCTGAAATGCTAAACATTTCCATTTTCATCAATTTTGGACAAAATACTGAGTTTAAGCTGACAACTGGGATTTGAAATACCAAATCATGATAGTATTCATGCAACTTTGAAATATGCAACGCAGAATTTGCGTGTGGTGGTTATTTTTATCCCAATATAGACAAAAAATTGACAATTTTGGGGGAAATGTGTTGGGGTAAGGGTGAGATTTTTGGCATTAAGAGTCACATTAAACACCCCTTGTTTTTTTTAAATGTTTTAAGACATCTTATGTATCGCTTAGAACAATAACTGGCATATATGCAGATATATTCTATAGATTTGATACATATTGCGATTTAACAGTTAACTATGGACAAATCTGAAATGATGAAATCCCCATTTTTCATCAATTTGGGGAGAAATATTGAGTTTTAGTCGACCAATGGGTGTTAAAAGACCAAATCATGATGTAATTCATGCAACATTGTCACATGCAACAGAAATTTTGCGTGTGGTGGTTATTTTTATGCGAACATAGACCAGATATAACCAATTTCAGGGAAAATTTGTTGGGGTAGGGGTAAAATTTTCGGTATTTAGAGTCACATTTAACACTCCTTGTTTTTCTAAACAATGTTTTAAGACAACTAATGTTTTGCTTAGAACAATTAATTGGCATATCTGCAGATATATTCTATAGATTTGATATATATTGCGATTTAACAGTGAA
>MJUU01027738.1:4334-14945 GCA_002080025.1 Modiolus philippinarum
AACTTGACCTCTATCTTTTACACTTTTTGAAATAAAAAATAGAAAGTGCACAAATTTTGAAAATTTTACGGAAAAAGGGCAATAACTCCAAGACGGGTTTTTGGATTTTCTTCAAAATTGCAGGGCAGATAGATCTTACTATGCTGATCACTTCTACTTCAGTCAGATTTCTGATATCTGTAACGGTGTTTGAGTTATTTGCAAAAAACAGCAATTTACCCCCTATGTTCTATTTTTAGTAACAGCAGCCATGTTGTTTGGTCTTCGGACTAATCGAACATAATTTTGAAACTGCATACCCTGGTGATGCTTCAGGCCAAGTTTGGTTACAATTGGCTCAGCAGTTTCAGAGGAGAAGATTTTTTAAATTGTTGACGGACGGACGGACAGATGACGGACGCAAGTGATGGCAAAAGCTCACATGGCCTTTTAGGCCAGATGAGTTAAAAACCACTAGTAGTCAACTTCAATCTGTATTATTTTTTCATACATAATAGCATGATCATGCTGTAAGGCAATTAAGTTCCCTTCTGGTTTTTGAAGTAAACTATGTCAACTAAACTAAGTATAAAGATGAACAAAATCTTAAAAGAGTAACTCCCTCGCCATTTTACTTTTGCTTAAATAAATTCACAGATAATTATTTGGATATAACAAAACAACATCTTGATCTGTTAGTAAAAATTGCAGACTTGCATTTGCTAGGGCTTTTCTGAACTTAATACTAGAAAGGAGTTTTTCCTTTTGTTGAAGGCATCAAATAGCATTATGTGTATTCAATGTCTTATTTAAGATCTGAATCAAATAAGCAATTTGAGTATAAAATCTCCCTTACATTGATTAAGTTTGCTTAAGAGAAGAACAAAAAATTTGAAGATTTCAAGCATATCAAGAGTCGGTTTTCAACAATGCTCAGTATATTCCCACATACATGTAAATGGTTATTTTCATGCAAGCGGGTCGCAAATATCATAATTACCTTCAAAATTGTCATTTTTGCAAGCTGGGTTATATCTCCTGTATAAAAGTCTCATGCAGTTATTAGTAATATTTTGTGATTTGCAATTTTTCCCTACATCAGAAAAGCTGTAAATAAAGCAAAAAATTAAGTATTGAAGAATAAGAACTTAGAGTTTATGTGGTCATTATGTACTTGTAGATTATTACCTATCCCTGTGCATGTATTTATGATAGTCTTGTCACCATACTTGGAAACATGCTGCATAACAACTGGTATTCTTTCTGCAGAACTCTGGACTGTGCTATGTTTATTGACTCTATCATGGACTGTGCTATGGTTATTGACTCTATCATGGGCTGTGCTATGTTTATTGACTCTATCATTACCAGTTGTACTTGTTTGAAGTAGTTTTCTTGCAACGTTAGATTTCACCTGAGATCCAGAAGTGCTCGATATATTTGCAACATTTGTCTGTTTGTTGATAAAATTTGACTTAATATCTTGAATAAGATTTCCAAACACAGTTGACATCTGGTCGTTCTTATCAAATCTAAGAACTGTACATGACTGTCTAACATCAGCAGATAAAGGCAATTTTACAGTACTTGGCTGCTGCACAGGTAAAGTAGGTGTAACGGACCCACTATTGTTTGGTGATGGTAATCTTGGATTTTTTGGTAACATAATATCTTTTCTAGAACTATTAGTCAGTTGAACAGTACCTGGTTGCTGTACACGAAAGGCCAATATAGGTCTAACATGATTGTTTGGTGATGGTTGTCTTGGACCTTGTGGTAGAATAATATCTCTTCCAGAAATGTTAGTTAGTGGTAGAATACCTGGGTGCTTTACACGTAACGACAATGTAGGTCTAATTGGCTGAGGAATGTTTGTTGATGGAAATTTTTGACATTCTTGTGACATTATAGCTCTTCCAGAACTGTTAGTCATTTGCATAGTACCTTGTTGCTGGACATGTAAATCGGGTTTGCTACTAGTAGGAAAATAGTTATTTGGTAATGGTAGTCTCTGACCCTCCTGTAATATCAAAGGAACATATTTATTTGGTACTGGTAGTCTCGGACTCTCCTGTAATATTGTAGGAACATAGTTATTTGGTACTGGCAGTCTCGGACCCTCCTGTAATATTGTAGGAACATAATTATTTGGTACTGGCAGTTTCAGACTCTCCTGTAATATTATAACTCTTCCAGTACTGCTATTAAGTTGGAGTTTGTTAGCAGGCCTTATTGGAACTAATTTACTAATGCTACCTTGCTTTTGTGTCATTGTAACTGGCTTAACTTGTATTATTCTGGGTTTTGCAGGCAAGTGTTGTTGGGCAGTAATAGGCAAACCTGGATGGCCTTTTGAAATATTAATGCTATTATTTTGTTGATTTACATTTTGTCTGTCAGTGCCAACAACTGATATTTTCCAAAATCGATTTTGAGTTGTTCCTGTCACAGCTGAATTACTCCGAGTTTGATAACTGGATTTGGGCAAACTTCTTATGTTTGCTTTATTTGAGTTTTTAGGTTGGTTACTCTGCAATGTTGAAACAGTTGATGTATTTATGGCTCCTAAACTGTCCATATTTGTTTTTAGTGAATCTAACAGGATATTGGGAAGATTCGGTGGGCTTTTTTCATTTGATACATCATTTCCCACTGACTGGTAGGATACAGGTGAAGCAGGTTCTAATACCTCTTGTTTCAGTGACTGTACATTTACAATGACGGGTAATAGCATGTCCTCAGACGTGTTCCCATGTATATTGTTGTTAGCCATCTCTTGAATAGTGCCACTAGACTCAGCACTCATCTCTTTTTCAACCACTGCCATGGGTTCCTCTTTCATTCCAACAATTGGTATTGATACAGTTTCTGTATTTGAATGAAGCCTCTCCATTTCAATATCAATAGCTTCTGTTTTGATATTAGTAACAGTTTGACTAATTTCATTATCTTGAGCACACTGATCAGTCTTACTGTTGCTCATATTGTACCCCTCCATTTTCAGCCCAAGTAATTTTTTATATCAAACCATCAGAGATTCATTTTGATGAAATGCTCCATCCATTCCTCCTTTTTTTCTGTAATTTCCATGAACATTCATCGATCACAATTTGAAATGTGTGTTCAAACCATGCATGATGTCTGTTTCTTTCCTAAAAATGAGACAAGAAAACAGTGATTATACAGTTCTAAGATGAATCTTATGAAAACAAGATTAGAAAAAAGAAACTGATTTTGAATGCCAGCTCATCATCATTTTTATCCTTGTAAGTGTTTACATGTACAAACAGTAAACCCCCGTCACACTGGGACGAAGACCATCAAGATCTTAGTACGTTCTTAAAACTTTCTGGAACGTAGTGAAAACGGGATAAAAATATAGCAACAATTTCTCTACGTCAGTGCTAAGATCGCGATACGTCTTTAAAGTTTATGACCAAGTTCCTCGTAGGTCTATCAACTCCTTACTACGTTTCTTCTGCATTCATCACATCTTTACCACTTTCAAACTACGTCCTTTCTACGACTCCACTGCGACCACCCAGTTTGAAGTAGGTCTCCAATACGTTTGTACAGAGTTTGTACTAGAGACAATAAAAAAAGATAAATTACTGTCGCCGTACCTTGTGGGGTCAAGGTTCTTTTTGTAATATTTAACAAAAACAAAAGTCTAAAATAAAATAGCAAAGTATCGAACAGATATGATTTATTTCAATTCTAATATGGAAATTTTGCCAGTTTAGGAGCGGTCTGATTGGATCGGCAACACTGACTTCAATTTTTTAATGCCTTCATTCTCCCATAATCTCCACTTGTAATTCTACTCGACGCTGATGACGAACCGGACGTTACGGTTTTGATTTTTTTTGGCCCTGTCACACTACAACGTTCTAGCCAATGTTCGAAAACTTCTAAATTTTAGTAAAAAACGATAGCACTTGCTGAAGAATTTGCAGAAATTCTCTTGTTAGACGCCTGATGATTTTCAACAAACGGGAAAATAATGACGTTTATGCACCATACAAAAAGTATAACAGGACATACAGTGATTATACTTCTTTTCTTGATCTTGATATATCAATAAATCAAGGAAAGTTAAACACTAAGGTTTATGATAAAAGGGATGATTTCTCATTCCCTGTAGTCAATTTCTCCCATCTTGACGGCGATGTTCCGTTAGCCCCTTCTTACGGGGTCTACATTTCACAACTTGTTCGATATGCACGAGTATGTAGTAATGTTTCTGACTTCAACGACCGTAATCTTTGTCTCACTGAAAAACTTCTGCATCAAGGGTTTGGATATCATGAATTGATAAAAACATTCTCTAAATTTTATTATAGATACATTGACTTATTAAGAAAATTTGGTTCTACATGCAGGGCTCTTATACATCAGGGCATTTCACATCCAAACTTCTATGGAAATATCATTTACAAAGCGCATAAATTCAAAAATTGTCCTTCCAAACTTATTAATTCGTTGAACAAACTTATTCATAAAGGATATAAATACAGCATTGTTTTTAAATCTTTACTTCTGGTTTTTGTTGGCAAAAATATTGATCATCTCCTATATGCTTTAGACCATAACTAAATTTAAACAATTTTTTGATATTGGCAGTATTTGGCATTGCACAATATCATGTTCTTCTTTCATAATTGATGATGTTGTTATACCAAATCTATTTAGAAGTATTTCAATTGAAATTTCATATGTAAGAAGGCTTGATATCATAGTCAACGGAAATTATGTCCTTAGCTAGCTGTCAGTAACTGCGAGCATTTGTCCGGACAGTACCTGTNTTTTACTGTGAGTCTTTTTGTGTATTTATTTTTAGCCATTCACCACACATAGGGGGAGGGTTTGGATCCAAGAAAACGAGTTTAACCCCACCGCAATTTTTGCGCCTGTCCCAAGTCAGGAATATGTTGGTCATTGGCTTGTCCTTGTCTTCTTATAAAATTTTAGTTTCTTGATATTTGGGTTATTGGATGTGGTTTGTTTCCATTGATTTATTCACTTTTTTACCTTTTCGGGGCCATTTAGGGCTTACTATATTGTGTGAGGTTCCTCACTGTGTTGAAGACCATATGGTGACCCCTAGATGATTTGTTTTTTGTCATTGGATGTTGTCTCCTTGACATTTACCCCATTTCCTTTCTTTTTCATACCATTATTATTTTTTTTTTAGTATGCGGAACGCATGCACAACGGGCGTCTAACGAACAGTTGAACGCCTGCAATGGATGAAAGACCATATTTTGATGATCTTTCTTCAGTTCAGTTAATAATCTTTCGAAGTCAAATCAAACAATGTTTAAATAGAAGTGAAACCGAAAGATGTGCAGAATTACAGGATAGGTAACACCAAAGAAGACCACAAATTAAATGTTAAAAAGTGAAACAATCACTTTTCACAGGAAATAAATGAAAAAAATCTACAGATGGTTCAGTATTGGTAGTTTGGTTAAGAATTGAACTATTGTATATTCTCTTTTGTGCATGTACCAATGGTACTGGATTGCAGTAATTGAAAGGAACCATCTTAAAATATTGTTCTTGAGAAGCCTTATCTTTATAAAAAAATATGATGCCTTCATTGAGTTTCGTCGAAATGTTAGTAGTGTCGAATCTAAATTTGTAGAGTATATTTAAATACCACTTGTCATGTAATTGGTATATTTAGAATATTTATCAAAAACTGGAATCAAATGTCCGTCTTATCGTAAAACTTCTCTTCTCAAAAAAATACTTTTACTTAAAAATAAAGCAATAAAATATCTAGGTTTTGAATGTTATTCTGAAACATTGAAATATAATGAAATTCAGATATTTTGCAGCGGAGGTAATCCTTTCTATCATTAAATAATATTTGAGACTTTGTATGCAATTTTCCTAACAAAAACGCCATGGTAAATTTTTATAGAATTTTGAAATAGGTCATATATGTGGAGGATCCTTTGTTGCCAAGTTTTTGGTGAAAAATAAATCCTAGGTTTTCATCATGAAAAAATTGAATGAAGCTGCGATTATAGCAATGTTTTTGTACTGCAAATCAACACTTAGTGCATGCCTTTGAGCATTATCACCTCATATTAAGGTCTCCAAGTTTCCATGAAGCAGTTTAGCAATTTATTTTCTATGAAGCAGTTAAACTCTGAATACATTTTGATTGTAACACAAGTAGTGCAGTGTCACAGTAAACCAAGGTAAACAATGACATTGTTATCTAAATATAAACAGTTTTATGAACTGTCCAGGATGAACAACACTTGCCGTGTTGGGTTGATAACCGGAACTGTTTATTTGTAATTAAATGCCGGAACCGAAGGGCGGACTAAATGATTTTTTGAAACGGCCTATATATACGGTACAGAAGTACCTCATGAGTGAGCTCTGAACAGAATTTCAAAATAGGGGCTGTTTCTGTTAACTATAGATTGACTTTTAAAATGCACGAATTTGAATATGACTTTACATATGTATACCTACACTGATGTTGAAAAAAAGTACAAACTATTTTAAAAGAAAGTCTCAATGACTATGCATTTGTCGAAAATATATGTGAAAAAACATGTAACCTGTCAAAAACCTAGTAAAAACCTACTACAAACGGCGTAAAAACCGCCAGAACGTATTATTTACGTAGTAGAAACTTGATGGACGTGTAAAGACGCATTAACAACTTTACCAGGTCGTGATACAAACTTGATTGAAAAATACCGTTATATGAAATCGTAGTGAAAACCTGTTAAAAACGTGCAACGGTCGTATTGCAAACTTTAAGGACGTAGTAAGAACGTAGCATAGACGGCAGAGAATTTCATCCCGTCTGCGCCAAGTCCTTGAAGTTTTTGGCCCGTTCATTCCACGTACTTTCTACGTCCATGCAGTTCTTAATAGGTTCTAAGTAGGTCTTTACTACGTTTTGTCACCATCACGTTCTCACCACGTTTGTTTTGAACATGCTCAAAATTATACCACGTCCTTTACGTCCTTGAAGTTCGTACTGCATTCAAAAAAGTTTGCACTACGACCAATCAAGTTTCTATCACGCCTTTACTACATTCAGCAAGTTCTTGCCACGTTTATTTGATAATTTAGGACTTCATGATAACGTAGTAAGAACTTTATCCAGTGTGATGGGGGCTGTACTAAATAAGTCAAATTTGATGCGTAACTCATTAAGGTCAACTTACAAACCAAATATCAGGTCAATATAGCAAGCGGTCTTTACAAATTATCTTGAAAATGATCATTTCATGAAATTTTAAACTCAAGAGGGCATATCTCCTACAAAAACTGACTAGTCTTGACTTCACTCAAATCAATCTAGAACTGATCAAGGTTAACTCACATAAGAGAGTTGCACAGGGGGGTGCCGTGCACGGGCGTACGAGAAATAAAATATCACATCTGGAACGAAAAATTAGAAATTGGCTTGCACATTGTCCTTTATACGGTTTGCAAGAAACACAGCAAATAGCAACCCTCCAACACAGCAACTCATGAAATAAATAACAACAACATGCTGCATGAAAATTACCCTATGCCATCCTCATAAAAACAATATCCTACATCTAGTCAATATCTCGAGGGGCTCAGGTCTACAAAACTAGAGTCTCTCAAGAGCCTGTAGCTCACCTGGTCCAAAGCTAGCATAGACAATAACCTCAATGATAAAGGGTCTCATTTTCTAGTGTGATAATAAACATAGGTGTAATATGGCCCACTGTGTCAGAAGAAATGATATTTGAATGTATTTTCCCATAGGGTCCGATGTTAAACTAAGTTCCCTGCTGCTGGCCATCTAGGATCTGATGGGGACTTGCCAGAAACATTTTTAAAGGGCAACTAAAGACAGTTGTGATGAAGTATGGTTTCGATTGGACAAGTAAACTCAGATGCAAAGATCTTTGAATATGTTTTCCCATAGGGTCCAATGTTGAACAGAACTATGTTGTCCGCTGGTGGCCATCTTGGATCTGATGGGAACTTGCCAGGCACATTTTTCAAAGGGGACTAACTAAGGAATGTTGTGACCAAGTATGGTTCCAATTGGCAAAGTAGTCTCAGAGGAGAAAATCTTTTAATGTGTTTTCCCATAGGGTCCAATGTTTAACTAATGTTGTCTGCTGGCGGCCAATGGATCTGATTTGAACTTGCCGGACACATTTTTCAAAGGGGACCAACTAAGGACAGTTGTGATAAAGTATTGTTCCAATTGGCTAAGTAGTTTAAGAGGAGAAGATCTTTGAATGTGTTTTCCCATAGGGTCCATGCAATGTTAAACTAAGTTTCCCGTCATCTTGGATTAGGTCCACAACTTCCATCATGAAGATAAAATGTAGTCCTTGACATACTAAACATTTTTGCTTGAAATCTTAACCTCCATCTCAAATCTTTATTGAAATACAAGGCAAAATATATAAAGTTTATACAACAAATTTGACCATTAACTCCTCTATACATATTCAGATTTTCTTCAAAATTTCTAGGTAGGTAGATCTTGATATAATGAACAGTTATTTGATTTAAATTGACCTCTTTCTGTTTTTTATAAAAAAAAATAAAAAGTATCAAAATTTTGAAAATTTCGCAGAAAAAGGGCAATACCTCTAAGACAGGTATTCTGATTTTCTTCAAAATTGCATGGCAGGTAGATCTTGTTATGCTGATCACTTTTATCCCAGTCAGATTTTTGATATCTGTAATGGTTTTTGAGTTATTTGCCAAAAACAGCAATTTACCCCTATGCGCTTTTTTAGTAATGGCAGCCATATTGTTTGGTCCTTGGACGAATCAAACAAAATTTTGAATCTACTTACCCTTAATAAACAAACCAAGTTTTATTATGAAAAACAGACAATCAAAGATTGCGATCCCCCCGCTCCCCCTTTTTGGACCCCCTCCCCTTGTAAGAAAAGACAAGTGTTTTTGAAACTAAATTAATTATCGTAACTGTAAAACAACAAAAAGATATGGTTGCTACCGGTAGGTAGAATTCCAAAAAATAATGGGTCTTTGAGAGTTTCAGGAACTTTATCAAAATCAGAATCAAAGATTTTTGCAACCTGGCTGTTGAAAATCATCATTTTTACTGCAAGGAATTGAAATAGATATGGTTGCCAGGTAGAATTCCAAAAAATATGAAAAAGAAAGGAAATGGGGTAAATGTCAAGGAGACAACATCCCATATCCAGGTTAAAACAACAAAAAACAAAACATCTAGGGGTCACCATATGGTCTTCAACAATAACTAAAATACTGACAAAGTCAGAAAGGGCCCTGCCCCCTTGTGTGTCCCAAAAACCTGTTTGCGGAATTTCATGGAAATCAGATTTTGCTCAAAAACAAAAGGGAGCTGCCTTTGGTAAAGACCAACTTTGTGTATCAAACCATATAAATCACTGAAGGCAATTTTAATTTATTATATGATATACAGCTAATTCTCAAAATATGCACTTATTCATATAAAAACTATTTTTTTCCCCAAAATTGATTTAAGATTTTCCTGGAAGTCGAATTGAAGCTTCCTTTGGTCAAGTCCAACCTTGAGTATCAAAATCATATAAATCCTTGAAAGCAATCTTAATTTATTGAACAACATAGAGCTATTTCTCAAAATATGCTCTTTTTCATATAAAAACAAAGTTTTTCCCCAAAAATCATTTTCAGATTTTCCTCAAAAACAAAAGAGAGCTTCCTTTGGTAAAGTTCAACCTTCAGTATCAAAATCTTTAAAATCCCTAGGGGCAATCTTCAGTTATCGTACGACATAGAGTTATTTCTCAAAATATGCACTTTTTCATATAAAAACGAAGTTTTTTTCCAAAAATCATTTTCCGAATCTCCTCAAAAACTAAAGGGAGCTTCCTTTAGTCAAGTTCAACTTTGAGTAAAAAAAATCATAAAAATCAGTGAAGGCATTCTTGAGTTATCGTACGACATAGAGTTAATTCTCAAAATATGCACTTTTTCATATAAAAGCGAAGTTTTTCCCAAATTCATTTTCCGATTTTCCTCAAAAATGAAAGGGAGCTTCCTTTAGTCAAGTTGAACTTTGAGCAAAAAAATCATAAAAATCCGTGAAGGCATTCTTGAGTTATCGTATGACATAGAAAACGCTGACGGACAGACAGATGGACAGACAGACAGACAGGCTGATTACTATAGGGCGCCCCCATTTCATGGCGGGGCCCTAATGAGTCTTTGAGAGTTTCAGGAAATTTACCAAAATTAGAATCAGTCTTTTGCAATCCGATTATTGAAAATGATCTTCACTACTGTAAGGAATTGAAAAAGATATGGTTGCTAGGTAGAATTCCAACAAACAGTAGGTCTTTGAGAGTTTCAGGAAATTTACCAAAATAAGAATCAAAGATTCTTGCAACCTGACAGTTGAAATTCATCCTTATAACTCTAAATAATTGAAAAAAGATATGGTTGCTAGGTAGAATTCCAAAAAATAATGGGTCTTTGAGAGTTTCAGGAACTTTTCCAAAATTAGAATAAAATTTTTTTGCAATCTGAAAACTGAAAATGATTATTAAATCTAAAAGGCATCAAAAAAGATATGGTTGCTAGGTAAAATTCCCAAAAATAATGGGTCTTTGAGAGTTTCAGGAA